>PVIH01017206.1:0-12632 GCA_004025045.1 Sigmodon hispidus
CACACACACACACACTGCAAGCAGAACAAGTTCTGGAAAGCCTCATTTGGATGTGGTGACCGACAGCCTCTTCTGCTTGTCACTCGCCACATACAGTTTACAAATTCAACCATCAAAGGGGTAATTTTTATACTCCATAAGAAAGAATGGCCTGAGTGTAAACATCTTGGTTTACAAAGATGACAGTTTCATGATCCTGACCACACCTGTCATTTTGCCATGTATTCTGTAACTTCATTTGGTGGTGGTGGTGGCAGCTGTGAACCACACCAACAGCAGGAATACCTGCCACTTGTGCAATACTGCTGAAGAGTATGTAGCTTACTGACTCCATCTCCCCCACCCCCCAAAAATAGTGGCACTGAAATCTAATCTAAAATTGAGAGGATGAAGCAAGACTTTGGCACCCAGTTTGGTGGCTATGATGCTGCGCAAGACCAAGGGAAAAAGCTAGATGGAGATAGACTTCTCATGTTGAGCCTGACAGTAGAGCATCATGGACAGCAAGCCATGCTTGGACCAGGTGCTGGAAGATCACAGAGTAAACATGAGACTGCTTAGAAACTATTTTTATGGCTCCTCCAAGAAAAGATCCCTCCACCCCATTCCTCAGCTGTTCATAGCTCAGTGGCCCTTCCCTTCAAGATCCCACAGCATGGCTGATGTGACCTGAATTGTGGACTTTCCTTTATAGGCCTTTGAGCTACTGTGGCAGTGGGTGGGACATCCAGATGTTCATGACATGCCCTATCTTCAAGGCTCCATAGTTAGCGGCCATGTCTTTGACTATAGTACAGGTCTTGGTACTGACCACTGGAACTATAAACCAGAATGTACAAAGAGACCCAGGCGGTGCTGAGACTGGCACTACTTGCTGGCTACATGGGATGCAATGGATAAGAGATTGTGACTGCCAGACCATTTTGTCCCCTTAAATCCATCTTCTAGGAAGCACCAAGAAGGTCTCAGACCTTCTAGTAGCATGTGAGGCCTAACTGGGACATGCCTGGAAGTGAGTAGTAGATACTAATATTTTCTACAAGACAGCAAGAGTTTGTCTCCAGTTCAGGCTGAAAACTCTCAGCTTCCATTTCCCACTGGTGTTTGGGTGGAGCAAATCATTTTGAAACTCTAAAGCATTATACAGATGTAAAGCTGAATTATCCCTTCCTCCTTCTGTTATTCCCATTATCCTTCATTTCCCAGCACAGAATTTTTGTCTGGAAAAAAAAAATGTGGAGAAGGAACATTGACAAAAGAAGCTGGGAGCTATGGCTCCCAAATGCCTGGGAGGCAGTCACCCGGCCCAATAGATGGACAACTGCTGAGGCCAGCTCCATGAGCTGCCTGGCAGGCCCACGGCCCACTCCCGTGATGTCACCTCTACAGTTACTTGTACCCATCCCTCCACATGGAGCCAGCAGATTTAGGCACAGGAGGGGAGAAAAAATGAATCATAGGCTATTTTAGAAATTGCTTTGATTCCATTTGAGCCTGCAGTGGTGCCTTGCAAGCTGAGCAGAGCACCCTAAGCCACAGGGTGATGTGCTTTAAGTGCTGATGGCCTGGGAGTACCAGAAGCCTGGTGGAATTAATCCACAACCCTGGGTTCTAATACAGGTGGGAGAAAGACAAATGGGAATTGGTGGTTCTACAGAGTTGTCACTGAAAGGCATTCTGATGACAGGAAAGATTGGCATTCCAAGGCAAACAATACAGTTGGCAATCGTCAGCTAAGAATTAAATCAGCCATCGATGTCAGCAACATGCCTGGATAGAATTCCTTTGCACTGAGCCAGGCATGCTTTCTCATCCTAGCGCTCAGGAGGCTGAGACAAGAAGACTGCTCAGAGTTCAAACACAGCCTCTGCTACTCAGTGTGGCACAGGGCATCTTGGGCTGCAAAGTGATGCCATCTCAAAAGAGGACTGGTGAGGTGACTCATCGGTAATAATAATTTGCTTTTAAGAAAGTAGAATAAGAATTATTGGACTATCATTGCCCCCAGGTAAAAGGAAGGCCCTCACAACTGCCATCAACTAGCTCGTTCTAGATCATTTTAGGGAGTGCCCCTCTCCTCCCTAAAATCCCAGCCACTTCCGTCTTCTCCTTGCCCTTCATCCTGAGCTCTGGCCACAAAAACCTTGTGGTTGTCTTTATACGTACTACTATGTTCCTGCTGCCTACAGCATTTTTTTCCCTTTTGCCCTTCACAGTGCCACTTACCGTGAGACTTTCCATATCCTTTCTGCCCTTAGCATTATGCATATGGTTATCAGGTGGCCCTGCTGCTATGGATAGTGATGTCCATATCACTTCACTGACAGCTCCTAAAAGACAAGAAACGCGCCTTGCTCTTCTCGGTGACCCTGAACTGAGCAGAGAGGCCACTGTTAGCCAAATGAAAGTGTGTGCGCTAAATGTACAGAGCAGTGTACCACAATGGACTGAGGGAGCCATGTGGGTAAGCTTAGGAGATTCATGATGGCTGCAGCACAGCATCTTCCCAGGAAGCATCCCAATGATTATTTCTCTTTCGTGCCTTGTGCTCCTCTATAGGAGAGATGACTTGCACAACATGTTTAATTGTAATAGGTTTTCTCATACATTCCAAGCTATAAAGAGTACAAATCTGTTGCTATAGCTTTACTTTCGTTGACCCTTAGAATAAATGACAATAAAATAGCTATTGAAGTTTTAAAAGTGAATGGAGATACAGAAAAATACTGAGTGACTATTTGGTAAAGAGGTCAAGGGGAAAGCTGGATGTGGTGGTGCCTGCAGGTCCTGGGGTACAGGAGTATAAGAGGCTGGAGCAGAGAAGCACTAGTGTGAGGCCGCCTGACATTACCCAAGACCCTGCCTCAAAATAAAAGAGATGGTAAGTAGATTTGACAACACTCTTGAAAGGACCTGCTCATGTGCCAGTAGTATGAGAAGTATTTTTCAACAATCCTAAACTGACTTTTCTATTCCTCTGAGGGGCTATTCAGCCTCCAGGGCTTCTAGGGTCACTCTGGCATCCCTCCAACCTGCTAGAAAATTGTCTTCAGAATTTTTTGTTGGGGGAGGCAACAGGAAAGGGCAATGAGATTGAATATAATAAAGGTATGTTATACTCATATACAAACACGTCACAATGAAGCCAGGAGTAGGGGCTGGCAGGTAACCCATTTTTTTCTGTGTTTTTGAGACAGGGTTTCTCTATATAACAGCCCGGCTGTCCTGGAACTCACTCTGGCCTGAACTCACAGAGATCTTCCTGCCTCTGTCTCCCAAGAGCTGGGATTAAAGATGTGCACCACCACACTCGACTGAAACTCATTATTTTGTACAATTAATGTGTACTAATTAAAATGAAGAGGGCTGCTTTTCCGAGCCGCCGCCAAGATGGCCGAAGTGGAGCAGAAGAAGAAGCGGACCTTTCGCAAGTTCACCTACCGCGGCATAGACCTGGACCAGCTCCTGGACGTGTCCTATGAGCAGCTGATGCAGTTATACAGCGCCCAACAGAGGCGGCGCCTGAACTACGGCCTGCGACGGAAGCAGCACTCACTGCTCAAGCGCCTGAGAAAGGCCAAGAAGGAGGCGCCGCCCATGGAGAAGCCCGAGGTGGTGAAGGCCCACCGGAAGGACATGATCATCCTGCCCGAGATGGTGGGCAGCATGGTGGGCGTCTACAACAGCAAGACCTTCAACCAGGTGGAGATCAAACCGGAGATGATCGACCACTACCTGGGCGAGTTCTCCATCACCTACAAGCCTGTGAAGCACGGCCGGCCTGGCATCGGTGCCACCCACTCCTCCCGCTTCATCCCCCTTAAGTAACTGGCCAATAAAGACTGTTCACAGATTCAGTTAAAAAAAAAAAAAAAAGAGGGCTAACATCTCATTTGCCACCAAGTCCAAATTGCTGAGTCTCCATTTATTGCCATGTATTTGCTCACCTCAACCATGTGTATAATAAGGTCCTTAAGAGGAATGAGCCAAGTTCAGTTTCTGAGTCTAGAAAGAAAGTAGTCAATCAACTCTGCCCTGTGGCTCTCAAGATATTGGTTCCTTCGGTGACTGGGTCCTGAGCCCCTGATGTGTGCCAGGCTCTGTAAAGGATACTGACAACAGGACAGTGAGCATGATGCTCCTATCTGCATGGAGTCTGTGAAGAGAGACGGGCTGATGGTAAGTAAAGATATAGGCAATCTTTTTCACCAACATGGCGCCGAAAACGAAGAAGGAAGCTGCCCTGCCCCTCCCAAAGCCGAAACCAAAGCAAAGGCCTTGAAAGCCAAAAAGGTAGTGCTGAAAGGCGTCCACAGCCACAAGAAAAAGATCTGCACATCATCACCCACCTTCTGGTGGCCCAAGACCTTTAGGCTCAGGAGGTAGCCCAAATACCCTCCAAAGAGCACGCCCAGGAGAAACAAGCTTGACCACGATGCCATCATCACGTTCCTCATGACCACTGAGTCAGCCATGAAGAAGATAGAAGACAACAACACACTTGTGTTCATTGTGGATGTCAAGGCCAACAAGCACCAGATCAAACAGGCTGTGAAGAAACTCTATGACATAGATGTGGCCAAAGTCAACACCTTCATAAGGCCTGACGGAGAGAAGAAAGTGTATGTTCGATTGGCTCCTGATTATGATGCTCTGGATGTCGCCAACAAAACTGGGATCATCTAAACTCAATCCAGCCAGCTAATTCTAAATATGCTTTTTCACCATTAAAAAAAAAAAAGAAACACAGATACTTCTGGTGCACTGAATGCATCAGTGTAAATAAAACAGGACCGGAGGGCAGAACAGTGACTGGGGTACCTATTTGACTTAGGTATTCCTAAGGTCTCTCAGAGGTGGCTTTCGAGCTGAAACCTGTACACTCAAGGTGACAGAAGTGATGAGATGAGTCTGAAATTAAGACTACCCAAGGACAGCATCCAGAGAGAGTGAATGTCAAGTTTGAAGGAAGGAGATGCCTTGGAAGGGGAAACTCCTGGTCAAAGCACACAAAGAAACCCATGTAGGTAGAACTGATGAGATCTGACCTGAGCACCAATAAAATACTCTGACTGATACATAGTTGAGTATAGGACACAGGGAAAGAATCAGAGAGCCAGCTTTGATGTTACAAGAGCTTTCTGTGCAAAGGGTAGTAGTGGTTCAGAGATATAACAGTAGTGAAGCAGGTGGGCATGCGTGGATTGTTATCTGTTTGGGAATTGGAATCCACAGGACTTGATAATGGATTGAAGAGGAAGGTCACAAACAGAGGAAGAAATGAAATTCAGTGCCATGACAGAAGGACAAAAACACCCATGGTGTTATGTTCTAAGTGCTCACTACTGACTACAAGCTACCTCACTGGGTGACAGAACATTCCCACCTTCCCAGAAAGCTCTTTTGGATAGTACTGGTCTATATTTAAAAAGGCAAAATAATCTCAGAAGACAAGTCTCAGACTGGAGAAATATATACACAATCTGAAGAACCAGCTCAACAATAAATGGCAAAAGATGTGAAAAGAAGCTCATGAAAGATATACAGATAACAGAAATTATATGGGTAGATGTTCAACATTGTGTGCCACAAAGAAACTGCAAATTAACAAGATAGCACTGCACACCTATTAGAACAGATGATGCCAACACCAAGTGCTGGAGGGAACATGCAGTAATAGGAACTCTCAGTCTTCATTAGTGAGCAAGTGAAATAGTACAACCACTTGAGAGGACAGTTTACCAGTTTGTGCCAAAGTTAAGTAAGCAGTCTAACTGTACAATCCAGCAATTGCTTCCTTGGTATCTACCAAAATAAGTTAAAAACTCATGTCCATTAAAATAAATCTTGCACATGAATGTTTATAGCAGCTTCATTCATAATCATCAAGACATGGATGTAACCAAGATGACTTTGAGTAGGTGAGTCTATCAGTTGTGATATCAGGAAGTACAGAAAGCATGTACTTGTTCCTTTCCTCTTATTAATGTCTTATATTAGTTAGCCTTCTCAGTCTTTTTGGAAACCTGAGACTGCTCTAAATCTATTAATTGAAAAAAGAAAGACGAAAAATGCTTACTAGCACCTAGCAAGGGACATAGCACAAGGGAACCACTACATAAATGTTCATTGAAAAACTGCATAAGCAAATGAGTCTGTCAATGGTAGTGTACCAGGACTTGGGCTGCTGAGGCAGGAGAATCTTCAATTTGAGGCCAGTCTGGGCTACATAGCAAGATTTTGTCTCAGAAAACCATAAAGAATCAACCAATGAATAAAAAGAACCCAGGTCTCCTGAGTTCTGGTTCAGAAGGTCTTATATATCAGAGGTGAAGACTTAGTATAATTAACTATCCAAACCAGAATATTGAGAAGGAAATGGAGTGTCCTGAGTGTAAACTAGAAGTTATAAACAGGCCACAAGTTCCATTTTGCTTCCACAAATGATTTGACTATTCGTTTATACTCTTTAAATTTTTCAGTAACTGGATCCCACTCCCCCGAGAGGAACACCTGACTCAGTCTTGAGGTTGGGGGGAGAAAACTGGATCTGCCAGGAGTGGAGGCTGATCTAAGCAATATTGGGTCAGTGGGACCATGGGACTGTCTGCTGCC
Organism: Sigmodon hispidus; assembly: GCA_004025045.1. Taxonomy (NCBI): domain Eukaryota; kingdom Metazoa; phylum Chordata; class Mammalia; order Rodentia; family Cricetidae; genus Sigmodon; species Sigmodon hispidus. The sequence continues at coordinate 6,616 of PVIH01017206.1, forward strand.
TGCCCAGAGAGGGAATGGGGAGTTGTGGAGAAGAAAGAATGACCTGATGTGGTGGGAGGGGGAAGGGACCTTGAATAAAAAAAAATCAGTAACCTACATTTAACACTGTGGAAGCTTTGCATTAAAATGTGTATTTCTGATTTCATTTGGAAAATGAAGAAATACAGATGCATTGGTCATATCTGATTGCCTAATAATGAATGGCTACATCCACTTGGCAAACATGTGCATCTTGCTTGCTGCAAACCCTATCCCTTCCATTTGTATGTCTTACTCTAGGCCAAGTACGGGTTTTCACTCACACTGCTTTAGTTTTCTTTTTTTTTTTTAAACTTTATTTATTTATTTATTTATTTATTTATTTATTTATTTATTTATTTATTTATTTATTTATTTGCCTTGGTGTTTTTGCCTGGAACTGGAACTACAGACAGTTGTTAGATGTCATGTGGGTGCTGGGAATCGAACCCGGGTCCTCTGGAAGAGCAGCCGGTGCTCTTAACCGCTGAGCCATCTCTCCAGCCCCAGTTTTCTTTTTTTTTTTTATAGTTGTTGAGCAAAAAGGAAACTGTTTTTGAGACACGGTCTAACTCGTTGCCCTGGAATTCACTATTTAGAGCAGTTTGGCCTGGAATGGGGAGATCTGCCTGCCTATTGGGATGTGTTGGGATGAAAGGTGTATATCACCACACCCAGCATGAAACTATTTATTATACTGGCCATGATTCAAGGTGGGAAAATGATAAAAGCATCATAGCAACTCCACATCTTGCCCCAGTTGGATTTTGTCACATGCAATAGATGCTCTGGCTCTCAGCATATAGGTTTGCCCCCTCTGGTCTGAAGCCTAATCTCAAGATGTCTCTGAATGTGTTATATTTGTAGCTTTTTCTTGCACTTATCTTCCAGGCCTCAAACTGTGTTGGCCTTCAGAGTTTTCTCAGGCTACCACCCACTGCTAGAAAAGCTGGCCATCAGGAGAAAAACAACGGGCATTATTTAAGCTTACATGTTTTTGGTTACCCACACTCAACATTGCTTGCCATCAACCTTTGGTGAAATTATTTCTGTTGTTTTACTTACTTGCCTCCAAATATAACAACAGAGTAAGTAGGTGTAATGATTACAGTACCCACCTTTCTTCTCTGTGGTCACCTGTTGGTAAATCACAATGACACAGTCTTACCCTTTCGTGTATTCATTTTTTTTCTCAAGTACTGGCTATGCTTACACATGGAGGGATCCTTGCTTCAGTAGTGGGTCGCCTGTGGGCTGTCCTCAACTGAGGCCCATGTGTATATGGACAGGGCCTATGTATGGAATCCTAACTAGAATAAGGCTTTAGGCTTTACTCAAGATGGTCAGGCAATACTGAAGTTTCTAGAAATCAAGAAAGGTTGTGATCACAATTGGCAGTGACCAAGAAATGGCCCTACAATCAAGAACATCAGTGAAGAGGCTGAGGCAGTGACCTGAATAAAGAGATGTGACAAAGATTAACATAGTACAAGACAAAGAGGACAGAGCTCAGACACATCTTGAAGTTAGGTTTGGCAGCCCATAAAACATAAAGGGGCATGAACCAAGACAAGAATCTGGCACACGCCAAGGAGTTTGAATTAGTTTCAAAAACTACAAACATGATCCAAAATATAAGGAAAAAACTGCTGAATTTGGCCTCATCAAAATTAACTTTAGCTTTGCAGAAGACTTGTTAGCAGAATGAAGAGATAACAAATGTACTGAGATAAAATATTTGCAAATCATATACCCAACAACAGATTTGTAACTAAAACATACAAAGAGCTCTTCCAAACTCAACAGGAGAAAAAGTACAAACTAAAAAATGGGCATAAGACATAAAAAGGGATATACAAATAGCAAATTAACACATAAAAGATGTTTAACATCATTAGCTATGAGGAGACATCACAATGAGATCACAATGAGATAGCACTATATACCCATCAGAATAGGTAAGACAAACAACTCTCCAAGCTGAAGCCAGCTCCCTGCCAGATCCCTGGGAAGAGTATAAATGGCACAGTGACTCTGAAAAACACTTTAGCAATGTTTATAAAACTAAATGTACTTGGGAGGCAGAGGCAGGTAGATCTCTGAGTTCGAGGCCAGCCTGGTCTACAGAGTTAGTTCTAGGACAGCCAGGGCTATACAGGGAAACTCTGTCTCAGGAAACCAAGAAAAAAACAATTAAATGTACACTGTTCACACAAAACCCTGTATGTGAATGATCATAGAGCTTTATTCATAATAGCCAAAAATCTCAGTTGTCCTTCAGTGGGTGGTGGTTAAACATACTATGCCACATGCACAGGTATTAAAAGCACACAACAACTTGGATGAGTTGTTTTACATTTATTAATTATACAAAATAGTGTTTCACTGGCATTTTCATAGATATGTATCATATACATTAATCATATTCAGCCTTATCACCTTCTCTGTCCCCCTTTTGGATACACCTTCAGAGCAGTACACTGAGTGAAATGCCAGTCACCAAAGTGTATTACTATAATAGTCCACTTATATACTATTTTGGAAATTAAACTGTTTAAAGCTATGGAAAGTGTTAATGGTTGTTGGGGCCTAGAGAAGGTGAATGGGGAAGGATAGGGCAGGCTAGATTTTTAAAGGAGTAGCAAGAAGAGGGAGTTATATTGTGATGCAATAGTTCTGACTCATGTTTGGAATAAAGATTATTTGAATCTACACTTGTGATAGAACTGCATACTTATTAACACACAAGTACATGTCAGACTCATGAAAATATCTGTGAATTATGTGAATGTCAATTTCCTAGTTTTGACGTGTAAGATACTAATTGGAAAAAGCCTGGTGACGGCTCCATGGGCCATCCCCATACTGTGGATTTTGGTGTTGCTGTTGTTTGTAACTTCTTATTGATCTGTACTGCTTGATTTCATTTATATGACATTCTTTCAGGGTTTCTCTGTGTAACAGCCCTAGCTGTCCTGGAACTCGCTCTGTAGACCAGGCTGGCCTCGAACTCACAAAGATCCACCTGCCTGTGCCTCCTCAGTGCTGGGACTAAAGATGTGCCACCACCATCTAGCTGTTATATGGCATTCTTAAAAAGACACTATAATGACAGAAAACACATCAGTCACTGCCAGGTAGGCAAGACAATGTGACTGCAAGAGGTTGGCACTTAAGGCTTTGGGAGTGAGTTGGGAAACTTCTATGTCAGGAAAATATGTGTGTTCAGGATCATGTCTGTGCACTGAAGAAAGTCACTTCTACTATAGAGTAATTTTAAAATTACAAAAGTAGAAGTCACTCATAGGACACGTTCCTAGCATGCACAGGGATCAGGATTGGATCCCTAGCACTAAAAAATAAGATTTGTTACTTTAAAGTAGAAAAGCAACTTTTTTCCTGATCCCTCTTTCCCCCCTTCCTCTTCCACTCATCCACCGTTCCCCATCTACTGTACATGTATGTGCTGGTGTGAGGTGCTGTGCTAGAGTTTGGAGCTTGAGGTAAAACAGTCTTGTTCCTGTTTCAAGGGAGAAGCAGGCAGTAGAATTTGGACTCTGGTGTTTCTACTCAAGGCAATGGAGCAAAGAGAAGACTAACCAAGGAGCAAATGAACAAACTGATCACTTTAGAGCCTGGTCCTGGGCAGTGCTTTTCCAACAGAACTCTTGGGCCTGGGGAAAAGGGAAGGTCTATGACTCCAGACTGCATAGGTACCCATAAGAGAAAATGCCAGAGGGTTATGTTCTGCTGAGACAGAGAATTTCATGCAGTTAACTGTGAACTCTGACAAGTGTTACGTAGATGAGCATGCAAGTCTCGAGTGTGTGTGTGTGTGTGTGTGTGTGTGTGTGTGTGTGTGTGTGATCAGCCATTTGTTCATAAATCTGGATTGGTGATGGAGCTGGGATCATCTGCATGGTTGTTCTGGTTTGGCCTGGACCCACCCAGAATCAGCAATCAGCTGGTGGTCTGCTGATTTGTATGCTGCTTTCTAGGATGACATGAGTATCTAGGCCCTCATCTCATCATTTAAGGCTTACTCACATAAAAACGGTCACCACAGTCTCATTCCCAGAAGGAGGATGAGCCCCAAAATATAACTACTTATTTTCCTCTTCATAGCTCTCTATTGAGGTACATCATTTATATCTGTTACCTGATTCTGAGTTCTGTTTTCTCTCCTGTTTGCAGGGAATCTGAAGCATGTGGTCTAGTTGACAAAAAGAGATCAGGTTTCCAGAGCTGGGAAGCGGTGCCTATAATGAAGACAGTGTGTTGATGCAAGCAGTTTGTGGAATTTGTGACTGCAGGGGAAATTTGGAAGAAATTACTTCCTGAAAATTTCCAAGGGGCACCAAGTGGCAGCTGGCCTCCTGGGGTGAGGAGGCAGGCACCCCAGAGCCAGGCCTAGAGGGGAAGGGGAAGATATCTAGCATTTAAAGTGTTTATTTTAAAACACACACATACAAACACAATTTTTAATGTTTCAAAATTATTTTTAAGCAAGTTGGGCAGGGGAGTATTTTTATCTTCTTAAAGGGGACAAGTTGGAAGTTGTAGGAAAGTGAGATTGGGTGGGGGGCAGCAGATAGGCAGGTAGGCAGGGAGGGGAAGACAGACGAGCCTACCACTTTTGTTTTAGTATTATGCAGTCATGTTGTTTAATAAAAATCTTCAAAACCCTAGTTCTCTTCCGTTGTTCTCACTGTAAACTGCCACCAAAGGTCAGAAATGACCCTCTTACTTCCACATTCTTCCCTGGCCAGCCTAGGATTCTCACCCTAAAATTTGGACCCTCATGGGGAACTAGTGTGTCTCCTGTCCAAATGACAAGCTCTGGTCATGTGCTGGGGCCTGCCCATGAAAAAGAAGGTGCAGGGTTATAGGCTCCGTGTCCATGAAAGGGGGCCTGTTGCACTCTGAGAAGGAGCTTGCCCTGCCAAGGATTCGGAGATAGAAACATGAGGTCTCAGGGGACATTGCAATGGGTAGATAGGACGCTTCCAACTCAAGTGTAGACAGTTGAGACACATGACAGGTGTCTGCTGTAACCTGGGAAGATTGTACAACTATAATGAAAAGACAACCTTCAGCATGAGTTTATAACCCAATCGACCAAATATATATTAAGTTCTTTCAACCTCTGGGAAAATCTAAGAGACACAAGCACAGCCCAGTCCTGGCCTTGGACAAGGGGAAGAAAAAGCAAATACACAAATCTGGGGCTTACTAAACAGAGCAAATGGCACGGCCCAACAGGCCCCCAGCAGCATGTCTGAAGGGATGCTTAACTTAAATTTTCCCCAAGCAAGCAAGAGCATTCCACAGAAGGGAGTGAGAAGGCCTTGAGTGTGTCCTGAGCTGGGAATAGCCATGCTTTTATTATCAGTAAGTGTCTGGTGGACTAGAAGTACCAGTCACTTCAAATGTCCCCTATTCTAATTATACACTCTGGGCTTAAGGCAGTTTGGCTTACACTGAAAAGAATGGGGATTTCAAACAATTGAAGGACTGAATGGGCAGGTGCCAAGGTTTGCCCTCTCAGAGGTTTGCTTATCCCACTTTCAGGTTCCAAATTGAGGCCTTTCAAGAGGACCTACCTCCAAAACCCCTGTGAAGGCCTTAGTCCTGAGAGGCAACCACTTGGTAAAAACAATGGCTACCTAGTGCCTTGTGGCCTTTACCATGGAAATGGATCTGGTCAAGGATGTGCCTCTGATATGGAGAGGATAGGAGAAAGTTCTGTGGGTACCAGGGGAGCCTTTTGCCATGGGACCCTTTCTCATATCTAGGCTGATACTGCCTGAGAACCAGCTGGGCCTCAGTTCTGGCCCAACAGGATCCAAAATACCTACTGAGCTGATGACCTTCTACCAGGCCTCAGAGGACACTACTGCAGGGGCCTCCGGCCTGTCATTCATTGAATTCCTAGAGGACATGGAGTGCAGTTCAGTAGCAGGACATCTACCCAGCATGTACAAGGCCCTAGGTCCTGT
>PVIH01017206.1:12732-42781 GCA_004025045.1 Sigmodon hispidus
AAAAAAAAAAAAAAAAAAAAAAAAAAAAAAAAAAAAAAAAAAAAAAAAAAAAAAAAAAAAAAAAAAAAAAAAAAAAAAAAAAAAAAAAAAAAAAAAAAGAAAAGAAATGCCCAAAGGTAGAACCATCATCCACAAAACCAACACAGCAGGTTAAGAACTGCTCTGTCCAGAATTATAAAGGCATGAAGGTGGTAATGTCTCTGAGAAAAATCATCAAAACATAAACTGAGTTAGGCTTTTGTGAACTAGGAAATTATAAGATGATTTGTTTGGCTTTTGAGCTGTTTCCCTGCCCTCTAGTGAATTACATTTTATTTTTACAATGGAAGACTAGGCTTGGGTATGTATAGCTCAGTGGTGGAAGGCCTGCCGCTATCCATGAGGCCCTGGGTTCCACCCTTAGTCCCACAAATAAAGTTAAGAGCTAAAAATGAATTGCTTGTTTGAGCAGCACTAATTAAACTCCGTCCAGTCACCCAAAAAAAGACATGAGGGTCAGAAGAGACTTGTTTGTTTGAAGGGGTTCAGCTGGAGGAGATGGGGAATAAGGGAGGGTAATAGGCATGGATGAGCAAAATACATTATGTACACAAACGAAATTGTCAGGATAAAGTTTTAAATTTTTATAAATGGTCTTTATTTCATCCTCTAAGATAAAAATCAAAGTCAGTTGGAACCTCCCACTGTACAGACTTGTGCTCAGCCTCAGGGCTGTTCTTACTGCCCAGGAGGCTCTGAGCATAGCCCCAGGAGAGATGGGCTCCAGGATGAAGTAAGTGTATACTGCTGTGAGCTTACCCTCTAGTTAGCCAAAGGCTACTGTCCACCCCTCCACTGTAATACTAAATTCAAGCCCAGTGGCTCCAATGGCAGCCATGAGGCACACATTAGAATGCACTCCTTCTCATAGGTCATTTCTACTTAAAGTATGTCATTCTCTTCCCTGCTGGATAGGTATTATCAGACCCACTTTAGAGATGAGGAAACTGAGGCTACAAACTGATGAAGCTTTCCCAGTAGTGAGTGGGAAAGAACAACACTAACCAGAACTACAAGCTCCCTTCCTTTTTCCACAGCCCTACACTAGATTTTTTTTAACTATGACTTTGGACTAAACAACTTTCTTATTGCTTTCCAAGTCTATGCTGGATCAAGCCACACAACTACTCCTGAGCCCTCACCCTACATCAAATACATGAACTAGTCCTGTGCTTTTCAGCAAGGTGCTTAGCCTTTCTGGGTCTGTTTCCTCATGTGGAAAGTAAGGCAAATTATTTCTGTACTTTATGGGCTCTTGTGAGGAGCTACTGACTTTTTAAAGATGGGTGCATCTAAAAAGAGCCTCAAAAACTGTGAGTGGTGACACATGGCTATGATCATAATACTTGAGATGTACAACTGGTAGTTCAAAGCCAACCTGGGCTATATGAGAGCCTGTCTTAAAAAAAAAAAAAAGCCCAGGGGCTGGAGAGATGGCTCAGCGTTAAGAGCTAGGAACCCGGGTTCGATTCCCAGCACCCACATGGCAGCTAACAACTGTCTGTAGTTCCAGTTCCAGGCAAACCCCAAGGCAAATAAATAAATAAAGTTTTTTTTAAAAAAAAAAGCCCAAATATTGTACAAATGAGGGCTTCCACTGGCCCCCAGGTACACACCATGGCCAGAGGGACTAGGAGAAAACTGTAAGCTATGTCTGCAACTTGAGGGTTATTAAAAATAGCCATCTTAAAAAGAATATATGTGGGGGGCTGGAGAGATGGCTCAGCGGTTAAGAGCACCATCTGCTCTTCCAGAGGACCCGGGTTTGATTCCCAGCACCCACATGGCAGCTAACAACTGTCTGTAGTTCCAGTTCCAGGCAAACACCAAGGCAAATAAATAAAGTATTTTTAAAAAAAAAAAAAAAAAGAATATATGTGTGTAGAGCCCTAGAGTCAATTCCCACCACTGAAGAAAAAGAATATGTATGTATATATATATTGGATATGCATGTATTTGCATAAAATATCTTTGAAAAAACACACAAGAAACTGGGACACTTCAGTTGCCTCCAGGCAGTAAAGCAGGTGGTAAGTGGCCGGGGAAGTGAGGTAGACTTGCACTGTTTCTTTTTGTACCTTCTGATTTTTTTAACCATATGAATGTATTACCTGGTCCCTGAAAAAGTAAATAAATAAAATTTAAAAATATGAAAAAAGCCAAGGGAAAATTGCCAAGCCAGCTTACCTTTGGGAAGAGTGGCTGTACCTCTGCTACAGTCATTGTGAGCTGTCACAGAGAGAGCAGTATATTTCCAAGTCTATATTTCAAAGGCTTTCTCTCAGGCAGAATGATTTCTTTATTAAAAATCAAATATTGTCAATGAACAGAAAACAGAGGAAGATGAGGAAAGAGAAGGAAAATGAATGGACGCAGCCATGAGGCTGAACCCCTTCCCAGAGACTTCCTGCAGCCAATCTCTTGTTGTATTTGCCAGAGGCAGGTCCCATATCCCATGCTCAGTGCCGGGCCCACAGCCGTCCAGCAGAGTCTTGGCAAGCATCACACTTTAAACTGCCCAAATTAGAGCCTCTCTCTGACACTCATTAGCTCTGGGAACTTGTCCAGGTAACTCACTCTCTCTGAGTCTTAGTTCTATTATCTATCAGGTATACTTCCTGGCCCTCCCTCCAGGGAAGGAACTTCCTGTGAGGAGCACACACACCAATAATAAAGAACAATAACAAACTCAGGGACCTGCCTATAGCCCCGCTACTAAAGAGGCTGAGGCAGGAGAATGGCTTGAGCTTGGGAGTTCTAGCCAGTCTAGGCAATACCAGAAGACTGTGACTCATTAAAGAAAAAGAAAGAAAAGGGGGAAGGAGGCCTGAGGAGATAACTGAGATAGATGATAGAGTGCTTGGCAGCATGTGGCCTGGGTTCAACCCCCAATACTCCATAAACCCTGCACAGTGGAGCACTCCTGTAACCCCAGCAGGAACTCACAGTCATCCTTGTGGATACAGTGAGCGTGAGGACAGTCTGAGCTAGGACCCTATCTCAAAAAGGAATAAAAAGCAAGAAAAAAGGAAAATGGGAAAGAAAAAAGAAATAGAAGGGAGAGAGGAGAGGGAAGTGAGAAGGAAGGAAAACGTGTCAGCAATCTGCAAAGTACAAAAAACGACATCAAGGCTTAGACTGTTTTCATCTGCTACAGCTACAAAGCGTTCACGTGTTCACATGTGAAATAATACATCTTGAGTTTGGTTTTAAATATTGTGGAGGAGAAGATGTATGTTGAGGGAGATAGATGAAATAAAATATAAGGAATGTTGATTACTGCTGAAGTAGGTTGCATTATATACTACACTCTCCACTTTTTACAAATTTTTACTAATAATAAAACTAACATGTGCAGCCAGAGAAAGGGCATAAAAGGTTGAGGTGCTGGGCATGGTGGGACCTGTCTGGAATCCCAACACTGGAAGGCCAAGACAGGAGGATCCTGGAGACTCACTCACTAGCCAGCAAGCATAGTCAAAATGACAAGCTTCTGGCTTGGTAGAAGACCCTGTCTTGCCAGGTAGTGGTGGTGCACATCTTTAATCCCAGCACCCAGAGGTGGAGGCAGGAGGATCTCTGTGAGTTGGAAGCCAGCCTGGTCTACTGAGCCAGTTCTAGGACAGCCAGAAAGGTTATGCAGAGAGACCCTGCCCCCCCCAACAAAAAATGAAACAACAAAAGACCCTGTCTCCAAAAATAGAGAAGCAGTAAAGACATTCCAATAGCAACCTCTAGCCTCTCTGTGTATACGTGTGATAAATGCACCTGCACACAGACATGCATACACACAGAGAGACGCACATCACAAAGAGAAACATGTAACACTGCATTGTTACTGTACTTAGCAGATTAATTTTACTTTTTCCTACTCCCCTTTTCAGAGAGTTTTATGGCAAAGTTAAGTTGTTTTTCCAGAGAGCCAATGCAATCCTACGCAAAAAGAATAATACTTGATAGTTATACTACCCAAACAGCTTAGGACTGGTACCAAAAGCAGACATGTAGACCAATGGAACAGAAGACTCAAACAGCTATAGTCACCTGACTGTTTATAAAAGTAAACATTTTGATTTTTGCCAAAAATATATATTGGTGGAAAAGCAGCCTTATCTTAGTTACTTTTCTGTTGCTGTGATAAAACAGTCTGACAAAAGAAACATAGGTAAGGGAGGGTTTATTTTGGCTCACAGTTCAAGATTATAGTCCATCATTTTTGGAACATCACAGTAGCTGGTCACATTACATGCCCAGAGACACATCTCCTAAATGACTCCAAATCTCATCAAGTTTACAATTGAAATTAACCATTGCAATCCTTTTCAACAAACCGTGCTGGGAAAACTGGATGTTTACATGCAGAAGGCTGAAAACAGATCCCTGTCTTTCCTTCTGTAGCAAAACCAACTCAAAATGGACCAATGACCTTAATATAAGACCTAAAACTTTAAAACCAATAAAGAAAAGGGTAGAGAAAACACTTCAAGATATCATCATAAGCAAGGACTTTCTGAATAGGATTCCAGTCACTCAGGAAATAAGAGCAACAACTGACAAAAAGGACCTCATGAAATTAAAAAGCGTCTGCACAGCAAAGGAAATAATTGAGTGAAGAGATAACCTACAGAACAGGAGAGAAATCTTTGCTAGCTATACATCCAACAGAAGATTAATATCTACACTATACAAAGAACACACAGAATTAAAAAGCAAGAAATCAAACCATGCAAACAATAAATAGGCTAATGAAATGAGCAAACAGGTCTGAAAAGGTCAAGAACAAGGCTGGAGAAATGGCTCAATGCAAGCATGAGAATCTAACTTTGAATCCCTAGAACCCACATAAAAACAAGCATACTAGCACAAATCTATAATGTCAGTCTTCCTACCGAAAGATCAGAGGCAGAGACAGGAGGTTCCTGAAGCTCACAGGCCAGCGACTGGGTGCATGCAGTAACAAGCAACAAAAGCCTGTCTCAAAGTGGAAAGTGATAACCATGGCTGACACTCAAGGTTGATGGTCTTCTAGACATGCACTGTGGCATGAGGCGCGCGCGCACACACACACACACACACACACACACACACACACACACTCATACACATACACACATACAAAACGTAGTTTTAGGGAAAGTACAAAAATGGTCAATAAGCATGAAAAATGTTTCCCATCACTGGCCATCAGAGAAATGCCAATTGAAATTCTTCTTATCAAGTGCAGGTGAAGATGCAGAGAAAAAGTAACTGCTAGTGGAGATGTAATTAATGCAGCCCCTGAGGAAGTCAGTATGGTGAACTCTAGAACTCCTGGGTGTTTACCTGGAGGGCTCCAAGTCAACATACGACAGAGATCCTTACACAACCGTGATCGTCGCATCACTAATCACAATAGATAAGCAATAGGGCTAAGTTCAGTATCCATCAACAGACAGAAAAAGAAAATGTAGTTTATATACACAAAGAAAGTTTTTCAGCCTTAAAAAAGAATGACATGATGTCACTCGCAGGAAAATGGATATGACTGGAAACAATTATTAAGCAAATTAATTCAACCTCAGAAAGACAAATACCACGTTTTCTCTCATTCTTAGATTTCATGTAGATACATAGTATGTGTGTACCGATGACATAAAAGTAGATGTGGAGGGGGACTAACAGGAATGGGAGGGGTGAAATGAGAGGATAATAGGATGTTGGGGGAGAAGATGCTCAAAAGGTACTTTTATATACATGAACATGGCTATATGTAACCCAGCACATTAAAAAATAAAGGCCAGACAGTGGAGGAAAATTATTGACTTTAGAAAATAGTATTAATAAATAAAGGCTAAAATGAAAATTGGCTTCCTGAGTTTAGGGGCTCATATCTATAATCCCAACACTGTGGCAAGAGGATTACTGTGAGTTTTGAAACCAACCTAAAACCATAAAGTGAGATTCTGTCTGAAAAATAAAGAAAAATAAAAGAAGCGGTTTGATCAGATTTGAATCATAGAAAGTTTGCTTTGACTACCATGTGGACAGAAATAAGGAGCCTTCTGGGAAAAAACTCCAAAATGAACAAGTTGTACAAAAGCAGTACATATTCTTATCTGATGAACCACTTTTCCAGCTACCCTCTTTTTTTTTTTTTTTTTTTTTTTTTTGGAGTTTTGAGACTGGGTCTCAGTCTGCAATCCTAAAACTCATATAAAACCTCTGCTTCAATCTCTCAAGTGCTAGGATTACAAGTATGAGCCACAATGCCTGGTTGAGAAACGATTTTTGTCTGTTTTTGTACACAAGTGTGATCCAGTGCCTGGCACACCACATGGCATATAGTTTGATGCCCAATAATATTTATGAAGTAAATTGTACATAGATGAATTTATGCTGTTCTATGATCTAATTTTAGTTAGGTTTTTTTTTGTTTTTTTTGTTTTTTTTTTTTTGAGTCAGGGTCTCATGTGTAGCTGTGGCTGTCCTGGAACTCACTCTGTAGACCAGGCTACCCTTGAATTTAGAGAGATCCACCTGCTTCTGCCTCCTGAGTGCCGGGATTACAAGTATTTGTCACCTCACCCCTGTGACCTGAATTTTTGCTTACATTACACACTATATATAGCTTTTCCATACTAATGCACAAAGAGCTACCTTGCTTTGCCAATAGCATAGAAAATAATTCCAAGAACTGGCAAATGGAATTATATTAAGTTTTAAAACTTCTACAAAGCAAAGGAAATAATCACCAGACTAAAGAAACAGCCTACAGAATAAGAGAAAATTTTGCTAACTTTATATCACCCAGATAATTACTATCTAAGATATTTTAAAACTGAAAAAAAAATATATAGCAACCAGGCATGGTGACTCATGCCTTTTTTTAATCTCAGCACTCAGGATGCAGAGACAGTCAGATTTCTGAGTTCAAGGACAACCTGATCTATACAGCTCCAGGTCAGCCAGGGCTACCCAGAGAAACCCTGTCTTGAAAACAAATAAACAAAAAACCCATTGTTATAAAGAAAACTTGTCTCAAAAAATTATGTGTACACATTACACATATGTATGTGAAGTATACATTACATATGTGTGTATGTATATATATATATATATACATATGTTGAAGATAGCTTGACAATCTGGCACATAACAATTGTTTATTAAATAGTTGAGAATGCTGGAAATAGTGCTAATGCCTATATTCTACACTGGAAAAGTGAACACAAGAGAGTTTGAGAGGTAAAAGGAAGATTTTGAGACCGGCCTGGGCTACACAGTGAGGCTCTGTCTCAAGTAAATAAATAAACAGATATATGGACGGACGGACGGACGGACGGACGGACAGACAGACAGACAGACAGACAGATAGATAGATAGATAGATAGATAGATACCAAAAACCATGCAGTTTATAAATGGGCTAATGAATTGTATGGTCAGTTCTCAAAAGAAAAAATGAATGATAAACATTTTGAAAATTGTTCAGCACTCTTATCCATTGAGGAAATACAAATTAAAATTCTTTTGAAGTTCCACCTTATCCCAATCAGAATGTCTCTTATAAAGAAAACAAATAACAATAAATTTTGGTGAAGATGAAGGGAAAAATGAACACTTCTTTTCTGTCAGTGGTTGTGGAAAGTGGTGTCTTCACTATGGAAGCAGGGTGGAGGTTCCCTCAAAAACACAAAAATAGAGCTGCCAATATCACTCAGTTACAGCACTCCTGGATATGGAGCCACAGGACTCCAGTCAACACGCACAGAAAGACCTGCATGGCAACGTTTATTGATGGACTATTTACAATTGCCAGAAAATCTATCCAGTTTATGTGTGTTATCAGCAAATGAATAGATAATGAATGTGTGATACAGATACCCAATAAACATATACAGAGAACCAGAGATCATTTTGTCAAAAAAAAAAAATAAGTTAGGTTCAGAAAGATAATCACTGTATGTTCCCTCTTACAGGTGGAACCTACATGTGTGCCTGTGTGTGTGTGTCTGTGTGTCTCTGTGTGTGTGTGTCTATGTGTGTGTGTTGAAACTATAAAGGAATCATGAGAAAGGAGGAAGAAATCTTAAGGATGGGGAGAAGGGTGACGGGATATGTGTGACAGGAAATGAGATGAGAGAGCTAACTGGAGGAAGAAGGCAGCCAGCCAGAGAGGTAAGGAGGAGGGCAGTGCAGAAGGGAAACAAAGTCGAGCTGACTATAATGACACATGTATGAAAATGCTATGACAAAGCCCAGAACTTTGTATGTTAACTCAAAATACTAATAAAATAAACTAAGTTTAATTAAAAAGAAAAAAGGAGCTACCTTACTCTGCTTTAATTATGACAAAAAATGTAAGGCATAACTGCTATCTTAAAATGTTCACATTATATAGATGCTCCAGAGTCTTTCTAACCTATCACCAGCTGCTGAACATTCAATGTTTTTCTCAACTTTCCTTACAAGTAAAAACACTGTACCACAGCAAAGCTGCTAAAGCCACTGAGTGAATCCAACAAAGTGACAGGGTACAAGGTTAACAAAAAAAAAAGTCAGTTATGTTTCTATACACCAGTAATGAACAACCCAGAGAGAAAACGTAGGTTGACAAGATGGTTCACCTGGTCAGGACACTTGCTGCCAAGCCCGAAGACCTGACTTCGATTCTCAGGATCCACATAGTGTAAGGAGTAAACCAACAACTTCAGCTAGACCTCTAGCCTAGAGGTGCCTATGTATGTGCACATAAATGAAAGGAGAGAGAGAGAGAGAATTTTTGACAGTCTCACTATATAAAACAAAGTGGCCTCAAACTTACAAAGATTTGTCTGCCTCTGCCTCCCAAGTACTGAGATTAAAGGCATGCACCACCACTCCTAGCAAATAATAAATAGTTTTTAAAAGAAAGAAAAAGAAAACAAGGCTAGGGACTAGCAATGTGGTTCATGAGGTAGAGTGCTTGCCTACCATGCATGAGACCCTGGATTGGATCCCTCACACCATATCAGCCAGGCATGATGGTGCACAACTGTAATTCTTGCACTACAGAGGTAGAGACAGAAAGATCCAAAGTTCAAGGACATCCTTAGCTATATAGTCTGTTCCAGGCCAGCCTGGGAGACTTGAGTCCTGTCTCAAAAAAAGAAAAGAAGGAAATGTACTCACAAGAGCACCCACAAAGTGAAATATTCAAGCAAAAGAACCTGTGTACTAAAACTATAAAAATGATGCTGTCTTTTAAGAAATTAAAGGCCAAATAAGTAGAGAGAGACATCCCATGTTCATAGAAAAGACAATATTGGAAAGTTGCCAATAGTATCTAGAATAAATATGATCTCTATTAAAAAAATCTGTTATATGTTATATGACTGTTTTGCATAAATTCCATCCTGAAATTCATATGTAATTTCAATGGACCTTAAATAGTTAAAATTACCTTGAAAAGAAAAAAATAAAATTGGGGAACTCATACTTGCCAGTAAAAAACTTGTTACAATTAGGCATGGTGGCACACACCTTTAATCCCAGCACTCAGTAAGCAAAGACAGACAGATCACTAAACTGGAGGCCAACCTGGTATACATAGACAGCTCTAGGCTAAACATGACTACATAGTGAAAGCTTGCTTAATTCTTTAATTATTAAGAAACTGTAGTAACCAGAATAGTATGTTCTAGCATAAGTCCAAGCATTGAAATAAAACTGAAAACATAGAAATAATCTAACTATAGCCAATTGATTTTTGAATAGGGGTACTAAGTCTGTTCAAATGGGGAAAAATGATCTCTTCAATAAATGATACTGAGACAAATACATTTTCATATGCAAAAGAATGAAGTTGAACCCCCTATCTCACAGGATAAGCAAAAATGAATTTGAAAGAGATGACACAGTTTTGTAAGAATTCAAACTATAAAACTCAGAAGAAGACACGAGCGTAAGTCTTCAGGACTTGAACGTGGCAATGGATTCTTAGATATGACACTGAAAGCAATAAAAGAAAAATAAATTGGACCTCACCAAAGCTAACAGTTTTTCCCTTGCAAAGGACATTACCAGGAAACCAACACCGGAGAAAAACAGGGAAAACACTTCAGAATCTAAGCATAAGCAATGATTTCCTGAATAGGACTCCAATAGCTCAGGAAATAATAGAAGAATTGACAAATGGAATCATATCAAATTAAAAAGCTTCTGCATAGCAAAGGAAACAATTATCAGAGTGAAGAGACAGCCTACAAAGTGGGAGAAGATCTTTTCCAGCTATTCATCTGACAGGGGATTAATATCCAGAATGTATAAACAACTCAAAAAAATTAACAACAAAAGAACAAGTAATCCAATCAATAAATGGACAAATGAACTAAACTGAGATTTTTTTACATTTTTTAAAAGTGTTCCAAATCCGTAGCCATTAGGAAATGCAAATCAAAACTACACTGAGTCCATCTCTCCCCAGTCAGAAGGGCTATCATCAAGAAAACACAGAATGCCCCAGTCAGAAGGGCTTAGTAGCAGACAGCTTTAACCCTGAACTTTTGAGGCAGCATCTTTTGAAATCTCTGTGAGTTCCAGAACAAACAGCCAGAGCTATATAGAAGACCTTGTCTCAAAAAAACAAAAACAAAAACACAAAACCATAAATGCTAGTGAGGTTAAGGAACCCTTATACACTGACGGTAGAGATGTAAATTACTTCAGCCATTGTGAAAATCAGTATAAAGGGTTCTCAAAAACCTAAAAGTGGAACTACTCTACCGGCAAAAAACTACTCTATGGATAAGCTTCTTGGGCGGAGTTCCATACCCCAAAGTCATGTAAAGCTAGAAACAGAGAACCAACTCCACAAAGTTGTCCATTGACCTCCAGACACACTTCATGGCATCAATGCCAATAAATACACATTATGCATGCAGAAATACATGACAATAATAAATATTTTAAAAGAACTGCCATGGGCTGGAGAGATGGCTCAGAGGTTAAGAGCACACTGACTGTTCTTCCAGAGGATCTGAGTTCGATTCCCAGCATCCACATGGCAGCTAACAACTGTCTGTAATTCAAAGATCTGACACCCTTACACAGTTATACATGCAGGCAGAACACCAATTCACATAAAATAAAATATATATATATTAAAAACAAAGAACTACCATATGATTCATGAATACCACTCAAAGAAATTTAAAGTCAACATGCCATAGAGATACCTGGACATCCATGGTTTTTGCAGCATAGTCATAATAGCCATCTATGGCATCAGTCCAAGTATCCATTAACAAGTGAATAAAGAAAATATACACAAGGGAGTATTATTTAGGCATAAGGAAAAATAAAATCCTGTGGTTTTTCAGAAAAAAAAAATGAATGAAACTGGGGATCATCATGATGAGTAAAAGAAGCCAAACTCAGAAAGAAGTATCAGATGTGGAGAATTTGAATTGAAGGTGTAAAGACAGAAGAGCAACTATTAGGGAAGAGTGAGGGCATTGGTGAGGAGGGAAAATATGACAGGATAAAGCAGTGATGAATGCAATCAAAGTATAATATGTAAAGTAAAGCATGTACACAAAGTTCACAGTGAACCAGATACGGTGGCACATATCTGTAATTTCAGCACGTGGAAGATCATGGCAGAAAAAAATGGGAGTTCAAAATCAGCTTGGACTGCACAGACTCTGTCTCAAAAGAAGTTCCCATGAGTATTATCATTCTGAATCATTTCTATATGCTAATAAAAATTTTGAGAAGAAAAATAAAATGAGGAGGGGGATTCAGTGGAAGAGTGCTTAGTGTGTACATGCCCTGGGGGTTAATTCCCAGTAGGGGAGGGGAGGGGAGTGGGGAAAGAGGAGAAAATGTAAGAACACAGCTCCGTTTTTAACATTGGTAAAGAACTTAGAGATTTCTCCAAGGAGGACATACAAATGACCAGCAAATGCATGAAAGGATGTTGAACATCATTAGTCATTTGGGAATGCAAATCAAAGCCATAATGAGATGCCGTTTCACACACACAAGGATGGTTATAATTAAAAAGTGAAAAAAAATTACAAGAGTTGAGTATATAGAGAACCAGAATCCCTCGCACATTGCTAAGGGGAATGTAAAAATCCCACAGCTGCTGTGGAGAACAGTTTGGTGATTCCTCAACAAACTAAACATAGAATTACCCTATCTCCCAGCAACTCCACTTCTGACTACATGCCCTAAAGAACTAAAATGAGGCATCCAAACAAATGGCAATAATTAAAAGGTAGCCAAATAAATACCCATAAACTAGTGAAAGGAAAAATTGTGGTACCTGCATAGAACAGAATACTATTGAGCCATAAAAAGCATCAAGTTCTGAGATATGCTAAGGTACTTGAAAACATGCTCAGCGAAAGAAACTAAACAGAAAAGCCCACACATATTGTATGATCCCATTTATATAAACTACTCAGAATAAACTGGACCCAGGGGAACAAACCTGTAATAGAAGCACTTGGGGGGGGGGCTGGAGAGATGGCTCATCGGTTAAGAGCACTGACTGCTCTTCTGGAGGACCTGAGTTCGATTCCCAGCATCCACATGGCAGCTAACAACTGTCTGTAATTCCAAGATCTGATACCCTTACATAGTAATACATGTAGGCAAAACACCAATTCACGTAAAATAAAATAAATATTTAAAAAAAAAAAAGCAGCACTTGGGAGAATGAGGAAGAGGGTTACATGGGCTACAGCATAGATCCTGGCTCAAAAATAAACCTCAAATGATGGTGATAATAAGTTTAATAATACACTTTAAATAATAAATTAAATAAGCAAATTCATAGACATCAGCTTAGCTCTTCCCAGTGCCTGGTTGAAGTGTGACCAACTATGGAATAGACAGTGATTTGATTTTGGAATAATGACAATGTTTTGGAAAAAGATAGCAGAGGTAGTTGCACAACTTTGTGAACATGCCAAGTGCCATTGAATTGTTCACCATCAAATGTCTGGCTGTCGTGTGAATTTCACTTCAAAAAAAAAAAAACCCACTGCAGTGAGGATGTGCCCTCATGATCCCCTTGCTCATTTGTAGGGTCACTTTCTCAAGACAAATCTGTAGAAAGGCACCACCAGCTGGGTTAAAGGGCATACGCACTGAAAACAAAAGGATGATGCGTAGGGATTCTCAGAAAGTGTCACAGTTCACACTGTGGTGTCTTTATATGAAGGTAGCTTGCTAAGGCACCTTCCCCTCAACTTTTTCTTCATCTGTCTAAGAGGTTAAGGTAGTCATTGTTTGAATTCTCACTTTTCATTAATGAGATTGAGCATGGTTTACATGTTTGTTGGTAAATCTTTTTTTTAAGGAAACTTATTTATTGCCATTTTTCCAATTAAACAAAATAATTAAAAGATGACCCTCAACACAATGCTGCCCATTCCAACAACATTCTTCTCAAGTAGTTTTCTCCAAGCCACAAGCATAAGCTGGTTCTGGTATTTCCCTAAACAGTGTGGCTAAAAAACAATTCAGAGAAGAAAATTTAACAGGATTCTGTCCTCTCCCAACTTCTGGGATAGGAATCCTTTTACACAGTGGCATGTTTACCTATTGCTTTAGAGATTCTCTTGTGCCTTCTTCTGAGTTTTCTCTTCTTGAATTACAGGGCAGTTTGATGCTCACTGAAGATAGCTAAAGATAATTTGAGACTATCTCTACACTTCTTTGGTTATTTAACTCTGTGTCTCCCACTGTCAGGCAGATCTTTCCTACCTTCTCAGGCTCAGTACTCATGAGTGCCAGCCACACTGTGGGACCTAAGTCAATGCTGGGAAGACTCACAGGTAAGAACACTTACTCTGAGCTTCTGGTGACTTCCAAAGCTTCCCCTAAAAGGCACCTAAATGCCTTTTGTAGCCCTGTTGGGAATCACTGTGGGTGCCAGGAGACATAGGTGAGCATTTATTGGTAGTGGTGATAAAGAACACCTTGCGAGGAGGGTTGTGCTGAGCTGGGAAGATCATGTGCATGTTTGTAAGCAAAAAATCAGGCAGAAAACCAACCATCTAAATCAGAAATCAGTTTTGTATTGACAAGAGTGGGAAGGTCCATTCTCAAAGTCAGCTAAGTACCATGAACTTTTTCATTTATCTGTCCCTGCCTTACCATGGTCAATCATCTCCAGCCCTCTCCTCTGCCTAGATAATAGGAACTATCATTGTCTTGCAGCTTTCATTCTAGAAAACCCAGGGTGCCTTCTTCTGAGGGTGCTTGTCCCCCATTCACTGGTCCCAGGATAGGACCCTGGTATTACTAGCAGCATGGGAGGGCGGAAGAAGGAAAAACTCACATCTTTCCATCCCTGTTTCTTCCACATGAAGTATGAGCTGTCTCTACCAGGCACCATTCAGCTTGCACTGATATCTTTGTCTCCTCTTCAGAATGTCCTTCATCTTCTCCAGAGCCCATTCGGCCCAGTTTATCTCAGTACCCTCCCCTCTGGTTCTCCTTCAGCTTCTCTTCGGATGCTGAGGATAGAACCCAACAAACAGACCACTATTGACACAGAGACAATGTCCTAATCAGTGGAGGAAGTAGACAGGAATCAAACACAGAAATCCCTGCTCTCCTAAAGGTTTTCTTTTCTTTTTTCTTTTTTCCCCCCACGGAATTGTCTCTTAACAGAGACTCACACACCCATTAAGAGACAGGGTCTCACTGTGTAGCCTTGACTGGCCTGGAGCTTGCTCTGTAGACCAGGCTGATCTCAAACACACAGAGATTCACCTGCCTCAATCTCAGACTGCTGAGATTAAAAGCCTGCACCAACACGGCCAGCTGGGAGTTTCTTTCTGATTGGAGATAAAGATATGACCTGGTGGAGTTCTGCTCTTAGGGGAAAAAGCAAAGCAAGGGGATAGAGCTGCTCTTTTAAAAACATTCCATTAAAAAGATAGAATTCAGGACACTCAAGGCTACAAAACACGAAAAGAAAACAGAGTTGACGTATGGAGGGATCAGTGCTGACCAGACACCTGACGACAGCTGTGTGAGCAGAGCAGTAAAAGACGTAAAAAATCTAAGATAAAAGGACTGGGAAGACAGTTGAACTCCAGCTCCGAAACACACCACCTCTGGCCTAAGCAGGCACGGCACTCACGTACGCATCCCCATATGCGCACGCGCACTTGAAAATATTTTTTTTAATCTTTAAAGTTTTTCAACAGAACCTAAGAACATCTTGAGCCTAACCTATGTATCTTTCTAAATATTTACTACACATTTTTAAAGATGTAAATCACTCATTAATATTTAAATGTTTGCCTTCACAGTGATTTCTTCTGGAATGTCATACTTTTTTTTTCCCTTAACTTGATTTTATTGAAACTTGGGCTTAAGTGCCTGGAAGACACTGGGTTTGTTAAGATCTTTTCTTGTGGCGCCAGGTATCTTTGATAAACTTGTTTATCTGAGAAAAAAAAAAAGAACAGCCTTGAGACCTGGCATGATGACTCATGCCTTTAATTTCAGCACTCAGAAAGCAGAAGCAGGTGGGTCTCTGTGATTTTCAGCCCAGATTGGACTACAAAGAGAGTTCCAAGATAGTGAGCCAGTGCTGTCTACTGGTGAGATCCTATCTCAAAAAAAAAAAAAAAGGTAGAGAATAAAGGATGAAAGAAAGACAAGCCTTAAGCTGGACAGAGCGGTACAAACCTGTAATTACCAGAAGGGTTGAGCCAGGCCTAGGCTTCATAAAGAAATCAAGTTTGACTGAGTGCGGAGGGGGGGAGATAAAAAGTAAAAGACAAGTACCATTTCATATCCAAGAAATGGCAAGACTGCTGTGCCCAGAGCTAAGGGAGACAAGGCAGAGCAGAAGAAAGGAAGTGTGGAGAGGATGGGGAACCAGCTCATACACATCGTTTGCCTTTCCCTCCAGGGAGGACGAAGAGCTATTACCGGTGCCTGAACTACGGAGAAGATTCTTCTGTCCACTGTTTGGAGAACAAACTGAAAGGGGGCAGAGGCTAGTGAGCTGAGATGAGTTAGTAGACTATTGCAAGGAAGCAGGTGATAGACAGGAGCAGGAGAATCAAGTGGAATGAACACAATAAGCAAACACCTATAAGCTAATCAATGACAGAAGCAGAGTGGGAAACAAGAGGGGGACACACAGCTCAGAACAAAAGAAAGAACAAAGAGTCCCTTCCAAAGCACTTGCCATGCAAATCTCATGACCCGAGTTCAATCCCCAGAGCCCACGTAGTGAAATAATTCCTCTGACCTTCACATATAGCATCATGGTATGTGCATCGCACATCCACACCTCTCTCTCTCTCTCTCTCTCTCTCTCTCTCTCTCTCTCTCTCACACACACACACACACACATGAATAAAAATTAAAGCTGGAATGGTGGCACATGCCTTTAATCCCAGCACTTGGGAGGCAGAGGCAGGCAGATCTCTGAGTTCAAGGCCAGCCTGGTCTACAGCGAGAGTTCCAGAATAGCTAGGGCTACACAGAAAAAAAACCCTGTTTCGAAAACAAATAATAATAATAATAAATTAAAAGACAAGAGCAGCGACAAGGGCTAGGATAGTGGTTGTGGGTGTGGTAAGAAGAGCCTTGAATACAGGCTTTACTGTCTCGGCTATTCCAGGGAGAGCATGTGCTCCTCAGGGGAATGCTGGGCAAGAAAGAGGGTGGTGGTGGTGGCATTTAGGAGTGAAAAGTAAGATGGACAAAAGTGCTTGCTTACCAAACTTGGGTGACAAGCCTTGCATGTCCATGTTCAGGGCAGAATCCTGGAAACCTTCCAGGAAGCCTAGAACTCATCACTAGGGGTATAAGGTGGAAGAAGAAGGTCAAGGCAATGAGCACACTTTTCTGAGTAATTAACTGTGCCAACCTCCATGGTTATCTGCCCACATTACCTTCAATGACCACAACATCAAGGCTGGATTTCTTAATGTGGTATCCAAGTCTGGTTCCTGTAACCTCACAAAGCCACAGCAGTACTAGCTTCCTAGTTCCCATCAAGGCCTCTGACTATGCTGTCCCCAATGCCTTCGCTCAGATGTCACCTGCCTACCTTCTACTCCATCTCCTCAACATCTGCTCTCCTATTTCCCCAGTATAGTTATTAGGGATTCTTGAGGGCCAAGGTGATGTCTTGATTCCCTCTGAGGTCTTAGTGAGTGAAACAGGGGATCAGTCCACATTTGTGGCCTGAATAAAAACTGCGCAAGAAATCATGGCCGATGCTAAGCCCATTGCAGTGGCTCAGTAGGCCTGACTTCCCATGCAGTCCTATGTGACAAGAGGAGAAAACAGGGCCAAGGAGGTGAAGTCAGGCTTGGAACTGGCCTCAGATTGGAAGGCTGACTCCATCCCCAAGCAGCAGGGAACAGAGGTCAGGGGAGAATAATTACTCACATGTGTACAGCACTTGAGAGTTTATAGCCACAGACATTATCTCATCCAACCCTGGCACAGCCTCATGATGGAGATATTCTTATTTTTCCTCACCTTCCACCTAAGGAAACTGAGGCCCAAAGAGCCAATAGCTTGCACAAAGTCCAATAGCTAGAAATGGAAGCCTAGAGATTTGAACCAGGATCAGACTGTCACTATGAGTCTAAGCCATACATAGACCTAAACAGGAGGTTAACCAATGGCTCTGGCAACTATTCCACTCTCTACCTATCCCACTATCCCTATGAGCTTTGCAGCTAACGGTAGCATGAAATGCCATTTACTAATCCCTCAGGCCATTCCAGGACTCATCCATATTCCAGAGAGCAAGGAATCACCCATATTCCAACCTCCCAAAGGAAACGATTGGGAGAGGCTTGAAGACAATGCAAGTCCAAAGAGTGGTCAAGGTCCCTTTTCTGTAGGAGCTGGCCAGAGGCAAGCCCCACCAGGCTCTGAAAGAGGGCAGCTTCCTCCCATGGTCCCCCAGCCAAAAATCCCCCTGGAGAAGTCTCTCTCAGCCATGCTCCTTTCCGGCTGGGCACTGGGCCCGGACAGCTCTTGGCTGACAGCAGCTGGGCCCTTGCACCTGTCGATCTAACCCATGCTTCACACACCCCCCACCACCACCACCAAACTCTGATGCTGCTTCCAGAGGGCCGGTCACTTAAGCTTTCGCCTCACTTTAGGCCTTTCTCTTTACAATTTGATTTCTTTTCCTTACCTTGTTTTCTTCCCAAATGCCTATTTTCCACTGCCCCCCCTTTCCCCACCAGTATCTTTTTCTTCCCCTCTTTTATTTTTGGATTTCTCCACTGAATATACTTCTTACTTAGTTTCTCTTTTTACCCTAACTCTAAACAGGTGGAATGCTAGCTTCCTCCTCTATCACACAGAGAGGTTTGACCAGTTAGCCCTCCAGTCCTCATTGGCGCTAATAGTGGAGTCTGGAATTGTTTCTATATATATGTGGGGGGGGATGTATGGATATGTGCAAACATGTGGAGACCAGCAGTCAACATCAGGTACCTTCCTCCATCACTTTCCACCTGACTTCTTTCACTGAACCTGGAGCTCATTGATTTAGCTGGAGTGTTTTGGCCAGCAAGTCCCAGGGATCCTCCTGTCTCCACCTCCCTAGCAATGGGATTATAAGACTTCTGGGCTTATAGGCCTCAAACTCAGAGACTTGCCTGCCTCTGCTTCCTGAGTGCTAGAATTAAAGGTGTTGATTAATACAATGGCACACCAGGGTTTTTTTGTTTTTTTTTTTTACATGAATGCTGAGGATTGAACTCAGGGCCTCATGCCTGCATTGCAAGAACTTTAGTGACTGAGCTATCTCCCCAGATGATTATTATTATTATTATTATTATTATTAGTTTTTTATTTAACTTACATTTATTTCCAAAATAATGGGTTTCATTATGGCATTGTCATGCATGCCCATCATACACTTTGCTCATATGCTCCAATATGCTTTCTTGCACTCTTGATTTCTTTCCTCCATCCATATTCTAGCACCATTTCACATGCAATTCAAAGAAAGGTAAGAACTGCCATGATGGAGAAAGAAGAAATGGAGGCAGGAAGGAGTGGATTCAAATCCCAGTGTTATTCCTTGTTAGCTGTGTCCCCACAAGTCACTTCACTTCTCTAAGCTTTCTTCCGTCGATTATAAAATAGAATGGACAATAATAAAGGTCACTTAACATGGAGTAAGGAGAAAGTATGAGACTTGGCCTTGTACAAGGTGAGCAGGGTCTTTATGAACTGAGTGGCAAATGGCAATGGGTGTTCTTAAGGAAGCAGAAAGGTCCAGGGCTTGGTAGCAGAGACTCTATGGCTGATCTGCCTGGCTTAACTACTCAACCCCAAACACACAGGGTGTACAGCCTTGGTAAGATGTTCCACACCTGTTCTCTCCTGTGTCAGGAACACAGGGAGAAACTATTAGCAATACTTGGCTAACACCTTAGGCTATGGTAGGACTAGGTGAACACTATGAACAATAAGGCTCTGTCACCTACTAAATGCTCAGTGAACATTACCACTGATGTTAAATTCAGACCCAATAAGAATAATGTTCCCCTGAGCTCATGTACTTGGGGATACTAGGAACCTAATCCATGTGGGATCCACAGTCAAGTCTCCTGGTCCTCAAAGTCAGCTTCATGGAGCTTGTACACTGTCATTCAGCTTGGGCCCTTCTCACCAAGCCATTGGCCCTAGGATGAGACATGAACAAAGCCAGGAAGAACTAGCATACAATTCTAGCTACTCTTGCCAAAGGAGACTCCATAATACAAAATGGACATGGAGCAAGCAGGCCTGTGATCCTTTATGCTTGTATGACAGCAGAGTCTGCGTCCTGTGCTCATGAGACACATGCCCTAAAATCCTGTTCACCTCCAGGTTCAATAGCTGATCCCCAGAGGGACCAGTGGAAATTCATAACTCCCTAGGTTATCAACATGAAGTGAATCATACATTTACGTTAACGTCTAAAGTCAAAGGCCAGGAGCAACAATAAGGGTTAGTGTCTTAACCTGGGACACTTCTCCATGACTACAGAGGATCTGGCAGAGGAGGATAAGCACGAAGCCTCAACTAAAATAGAATTGAGAGGTTAAGCAGGAAAAGGCACAGACCTAAGAAAGAGATCTGCAGGAAAATGCCCCTAGCAGAGGATGAAATTGAGGGAAGGGCCATTCTATCTCAGGTCTTAAGCACAAGGAAGTTTCATCAGCCTGATGTTTCAGGGAACCAGATGAAAATGGCCTCAACCAGGGCTCAGGAGTAGTTCATGGTAAAGCATTTCCACAACATGAGGTTCAGAGTTCAAACCCTAGCACTATGAGATAGGGGGCGGAAATCCCCCACCTTTAAAAAAAATGAAGTAAATTGCTGTGTGATGGTGGCTCATGCCTTTAATCCCAGCACTCAGGAGGCAGAGGCAGGGGGATCTCTATGAGTAGGTAGCCAGGGCTATACAGAGAAACTTTTGTCTCCAAAAACTGAGAAAGGAAGAGGGAGAGAGGGAGGGGAAGAAGGAAGGAAGGAAGGAGAGGGAGGGAGGGAGGGAGGGAGGGAGAGAGAGAGAGAGAGAGAGAGAGAGAGAGAGAGAGAGAGAGAGAACTCAAGAACACAACACATAAACTTGTGTTCGAGAAGCTAAGGAAAAAACAGGGAGGATCTGGCACATATGTAAGGCCTAGCCTACATGTACTCAGAAAAGGGAGATGAGGCCCCTGTCAATTCTTGGCGTGGAGAAATTTACAGACTGAGATCCCCTCGCACTACCCTTCAGGGATTTGAAGCATGTGTCTGTGACTGTGCTAGGCTAGAGGGGCCAGAGAGGGGGATGGGGTGGAGGTGCAGGAAAGACAGTAAAGGGTCCTAGGGAAAAGGCTCCTTTCTGTGTCAATAGAGGGAGGCAGGGAAAGTTCTCCCGAGTTTGGCCCACAGTCATCCCGACGATCGCTCTCTTTGACACAGCCTCACACTTTCTTTCCAGTCCTATATTCCTGGCTGTGTGCAAGCGATTTCCACTTGGATGTTCTGCCAACAGCTTAAACTAAACATGCTTGAGCAGACTTTTGCTTCCCCCACAAAGCCTCACACCTTCCCAAGGCCTCCAGCTCCGCTGCTCAAACCCAACAGCTCAGGGCCAGGCTGCCTGGCTGCTACCCTCTTCCCTTCGCTGGCAGTTCACACTCCTTCCTTTGAACCCTACACCTTGCCCGGGATATTTCTTTCAGAATCCTCTTTGCCATCTACCAGGCTATAGCCCTCTCCCATCCTCTACACAGTCTCTAGGGATGGCTACGACTGCCCCTAACTGGACTTCTACTACTGCCTCTAACTGGGCACTTCCCTCAACTGGAACCACTTATACTTGCTGCCCACATGTGTTCGCCATTTACTGAAAAATGGATGTGGTGAAGCATCCATTCTCGTAGAAGGAAGCAAAGCGTAGACACAGACAACAGAGCACTTGGTAGCCTAGGGGAGTTTGACCTCAAAGGTGAGTCAGAGCTTGCTGTGAATTCCAGCTCTGCTATTTCCTAGCTGGGCCATCTAGGGCTTATTTCACCTCTCTGAGCCTTGAAGTCATCTCTCTGAAATGGAGGTGAAGGATGGGGTCCTCCTTGTACCGTAGCATGTGGAAGGCTCTGGTTTCATCTTTAGCACAGAAAAAAAAAACACCAATAATAATTAATAAGTCAACAACATAGAGATGATAGTGTTGATTTCCTAGGATTCTCAGGAGGTTAAATGTTAGAAGGGAACACAGAGGAGGGGCCTACATTGGACTAGCAGTCCCGAAGAACAGAGTGGGCAGAACCATCCAGAAGGAAGAAAGAACCCTAATGGCTGGAACTGTTTATATATCTTTATTTTTTCTGTTAGGTATAAATGACAGGAATTCACATAGGGGACCTGTTCAACTGGGCCCAGTTGTTGGTCCTCTCCAAACATCCCCCCACCCCTTTGTAAATAAGACAGTGCCACTCGAATCTACAGGCTAGCTAGAGCACTGAGGGGTGCCCAGTTATCTACAGATTGCTATTTCTCAGGGCTCTTTCCTCCTAGTGACTGATAATGCTCCATTTCTACTTCCCTCTCTTTTTTTTTTTTTCAAACACAGGAGCAAAAGCAGGCCTGTCCAAGCCTGCTGGGCTGGCGGGGGTCAGAGGAATGCAGCTGCTCCCTCCATTGAGCGGCCAGGCCAGGCCAGGCACTCGATCAGGCTGGCAGCAGCAGGCACAGAGCAGGCCTGGGAGCTCCAGCACCTTGCTCAGAGGGGCTGGAAAGCAGTACAGACGTTAGCTCATCACTCCCTGGCAGGGGCCTACTGGGTTTGCTACTCTCACTAGCATCTTCCAGATGGGGAAATGGAGGCACGGGCACACTTAGAGTGGTTGCAGGTGCCCAAAGTCCTAAGCCGGCTTCTGGGCAGAGTCCCCAGATTAGTAAGGGAAGAATGGTCACCTAGACTTCCGCTAATGGACTTTATTTCCTTGGGTTTGGATTGTTGGGATGGAGGTGATTGTTAAAAAGGGACCCAGACTACAGCCTCAGGAAGGGACAAGGAGAGAGAGGATGGATGGAATGGGAAAACCCTAAACAGCTGTGGATACACTCAGAAGTGGCTAACTCCTCTCCCTGGGAATTGGTGTTCCACTAGCAGTACCTCTGTAGTATGAGGTATTGAGACAGTCAATAGAACCAACACCAAAGGGTTAATTAACAACACTGCTTGGGGGGTTGATTATTATGTTTTCCTCCAGTCCATTACTGTTCACTCAAAATCTTGTTCAATGAACAATTAAAACATTTATAATCAGATAAAATATAATTTTTAATTACTAAAAAAAGAGAGAAAGAAAAAACACAGCTGAAGATTCAGGTCACTGGTACAATATGCAGGAGGCCCTAGATTTGATCCTCAGTATTATGAGAACAAACCAGAAACAAACAAAGAAAGAAAGGCTGGAGAGATGGCTCAGGGGTTAAGAGCACAGAAAACCCAGGTTCAGTTCTCAGCATCTTCAAAACAGCTTACAACCATCCAAAACTCCAATCCCAGGGAAGCTAGCGCCCTCTTTTGGCTCTGTGGGCACCAGACATTATGTACAAGGTACACATACATAAGTGCAGGCAAACATCCATAGTCAAAAATAAATAAACCTTTTACAAAACTTTTAAAACAATAAAGAAAAAGAATATAAGCAGCAATAGTGCCCGGGATATGGAAAGAGTTCTGGGTTTGGAGTGAGTGAGACCCAGACGAGTAATTTCAACTCTTTGAATCACAGCTTTCCATGAAGTGGAAATGATCACATACAGTTAGCATAAAATTAAAAGAAATAATCTGTGTGAAAGAGACTTTAAAAAAATCATCATAAAAATTTCAAGCAAACATCATAATGAAGCCTCATGCACCCATCTTCAATAATTTTCTCATTTAATCTGTAGACTCATCCACTCTGGCCCACATTGAACTATTTTAAAGCAAATCCCAAATAAGTACCCTTTTCTTATAAGTATTCCAACATTAAACTACTTTATAAATATTTACATTTTTTACAATTAAAAATAATACATGGTAGCTATAGAAAATTTGGAAAATGGAGAAACCTTTTATTTATAAAGGAAGTAATAAGAATCACTCATATCCCACCACACAGAAACAAACATATTTTGGAAAAATCTATGATTTTTTTCTATCCACATATTAATTTTTAGCAAAAAATGGTTCATATTGTATGTGCTATTTTTAGGTATCATTTTATTTTAATTATAAAAATAATAAGACCATATTACATAAAAATGAGAAGAAATTACCCACAATCTCTTAGCAGCTAATATAAAAACTGTTAATAGTTCAATATACCTCCTTCCCATTTTTTTCAATTTGCATTTATAATTTTATCACAAGTAGAATACTACTGATTATGCACTTTTTAAGTTATGAATCTATTCTAATTGTGAGAAAACAATGTAACCATACTGCAAAAAAGTTGAAAAAGAAAAAGAAAAATATTACTTATAATCCCACTACTCAATTATAATAATCACTGCTAACATTTTGCTATATTTGCACCCAATATTTTTCTATGTACTTATAATTTCAACAAAAATAGGTCCTGAGTACTTAAGAGGCTGAGGCCAAATGACTGAAAGTTCAAAGCCTTCCTAGGCTATAAAGTAATATCCTGCCTCAAAGAAAGCAAAATATACTTTTTAAAGAGTTTATTAACTATAAATGTATATTTACTTAAAAGAAAATAAGCCAGGTGGTGATGGCATATACCTTTAACCTCAGCACTTGGGAGGCAGTGGCAGGTGGATCTCTGTGAGTTCCAGGCTAGCCTGCTCTACACATTGAGTTCCAGGACATCAAAGATTACATAGAGAAACTCTATCTTGAAAAGAAAAAGAAGAGGCAACGGCAATATTGGGTTGATGAGATGATTGAGCAGGTCATAGGCCTCATGACTTGAGTTACATCTCCAGATGCTGTCCTCTGACCTCTATGCACACACACACACACACACACACACACACACACACACACACACACACAACACACGGTGGCAGGTACACAAGGGCACACATTTTCACATACCACCAAAACAAATAAATAAATATAATAAAAAAGTGATGTATAATATAGAGAATATGGAAAAAGGAATTTAGAATTGTGCCCATTACTGGCACTGTCTTTAGTGTGCTTCTCTGACCATTGCTTTATTCGCATATTCCCATATGGTTGGATGCACAAAAACATTCATTGTGGAGCCTTTGTACTCTCTACAACTTGGCGTCATATTCATGCAACTTTGGACTCAGGGTTTTTATTCAACATTTTGTCATAAATAAAAGTCTTTAAAATCAGGAAGTTGGGAGAGAGTGCTTAAAGAAACTCCCTGGCCATGGACGTTTATGGTTGGTTTCTATTATAAACAATTCTTCATACATATATGAAGGAGAATTATTTGTATGTGTGTGTGTATGTACGTTTGTTTATATGTAGCCCAGGCTGTCTTGAAACAAGTGATCTTGTTGCAGCCTCCTGAGTACTGGAGTAACAGGTGTGTGCTACCACATTGGCTTTTGTAAATATACTTGGGTAAAAATGTGTAGGGGAGTAAAGAGATGTCTCAGGAGTCAAGAGCATTTACTGCTTTTGCAGAGGTCCTGGGTTCAGTTCCCAGCACTCATATAGCCGCTCACAAACCACCTGTAACTCCAGTTCCAGGACATCCAACTCCCTCTTCTGGCCTCCTGCAGGCATGAGGTGCAAATGAGCCCATGAAAGCAAACAAACATACACCTAATTTTAAAATTTGTACTTTTAAACTTTTCTATACACATATTATATGTTTGGAGTCCATTTCTACATTTACAGCTGACCTGTTAAAACGTGATTATCTTTTATTGGTCCCATTTTTATTCCTGTCACATAGTCCAGGCAGCTTTTGCATTGGTGAGTAGAGTTTTGAAAACAAATGTGCGTTCTCGTCTCCTTTCTCTTCCTAAGTTTATAGACCTCTTTCACCTGCCTCAGTCTGATATTTAAATTACCCAGTCAGCATGTGTCATTGAACCTGAAAAGTGTGGGCTGAGGCAGGGATGAGGCCAAAGGAAAAAAAAAAATCAAAGGCATATTTACAATACCAATCCCAGCGTGTACTAGCCATTTTACTAGACAGCATCCATTAATCAAGCTAAAGCTTTATTCCCAACCCTTACAGATATGTAAATTTGTTATGATATCCATTTAATAGGAAAACTGAGCACACACACACCCCAACATAGTCTCTTACCCTAAGACCACACAGCTAGCAAATGGCAGAACAGGGATTTAATCCAGGCAACTGACCCCTGAACCTGCACTCTGTACCAGCAGGGTGTATAGGGTAAAGACTGCAGCCAGTCTCACTAAGATTAAAACTCCCTTCCTCTTGGCTATTGCCAGCATGGAAGCTTCTCTGAGGCTATTTCACCTTTGGCAACTCAACCTCACAGAGCTGTAATAAAGGAAAGGAGAGAACCCAGCTCATGGCTGGAACTCAGAAGGTTATTTCTGGGTGAACATCACTTCTTTCTTGACTTCACAAGACTGGGATCTAGTTGCCAAGTTTAAGAGTTTAGCGGAGCTCTGAACTAGCCAGAGGCCGCTAGGAAGTCAGTGAAGTGATTCGAGGGTTAGGGTTAGGCGCATTTGCCTAGAAATGTAAATGTCTTCTTTGCCCCATCTCTGTCTCTGCCACCAACCTCAACTCCCATTCCCCCAAAGGAAATGGATGGCTTTTCTGCTTCAAAGCTGAGTCCTTAACGCCCTCTCATCCCTACTCCCTGGGAGGTGGGCAGTGGAGATGACAGGAAGTCACCAGTGGGGCGGGGGTCTTTCTGGAACTTGAGTATATAGAAATGTAGTGGAGGGCGCTCTTTTTTCTGCCCTTCAATGATCCGGATGGGGGAGGGGGCTAGCTGTTGAGCA
Source organism: Sigmodon hispidus (assembly GCA_004025045.1). Lineage (NCBI taxonomy): Eukaryota > Metazoa > Chordata > Mammalia > Rodentia > Cricetidae > Sigmodon > Sigmodon hispidus. The sequence continues at coordinate 39,223 of PVIH01017206.1, forward strand.
ACTGCTCCGGAGACACTCCAGAAGCTGAGATGAACATATGCCTCTTTCTAACAATTGGCCTGGGAACCATCCAATAGATGGAGGGCGGATCCACAGGTCCAGGATCCGGAGCCTGCAACCCAGCTGCGCCCGCAATTTGCAATTTACGAACCAGCCCCAGAGTCCAGCAGTGGAGGAGGGGGCAGGTCCGGGGTCCAAATTAGCAACCGTAATTCAAAAGCCTAGCCTAAGTCCACTCCTCTACCCTTGCCTTCACACAGACTTTTCTCACTCCAGGCAAATACCAAGAGGCTTTGGAGGTGTACCTCTCCAGCTACCCCAGTAGAGCTTTGGGGTCCCACAGATCGCGCCTTTTATCTCCAGCAAACTAGGCCCAGTGAGAAAGTGTGGCAATGGAGTGTGCTTGTTACCCAGGTTTGACTTGAAGCAGAGTGAGTGAGGGCAAGTAATGAGCCTCGCGAGGAAGGCAGCTTTCCAGCCGGACAGAGGGTGTGGGTTCCCCTGGTTATCCAGGGTACTCACCCCAGCTTCTTCGAAATGCCAAAGAAGGGCCTAGATCAGTCCTTGCATTGGCGCGCTCTCTTTTGTCAGCAAGCTGGTCATTTCATCAACAAGCAGGGCACTGTTAGAAGAGCAAGTTCAGGGCACTTGCGATCCTAAAAGAAGAAGAAAAAAAATCTTCAGGTCTTCAAAGCTACTTAAGACAGAAGTCACATTCAGTGAAAATGCCTTTAGAACATTCCTCGCCCATTTCCTTAACATCGTACTTTTTCAAAAGATCATGTTTTACAGTGTAAAAACTGAAAAAGGGGGGTGGAAGGTAGTGAGGGTGACAGTGGGGGGCTTGATTAGAGAGGGGTAATCTTAGTGACCTTCCTGCAAGGGGTAAGGTGGGAGTCTCCAGCCACAGAGAACATGCCTTGAAACGAGAAGCCTTAGATCTTTCAGTAAGAATTTGTAAAAATAAATAAATAAATAAATAAACAACAACAACAACAAAACGCACATACCAACATAAAAGAGATGTGCTCCAAGTCAAAATGTTGTTCTTGATAGATGTGAATAATTACGTAATCATAATAAAATAACCTGGCATCGTGGGAAGGTAAGAAGAATCTCTGCGAACTCTGTGGCAAGCTTTTCGAACCCGCTGCCTGTTCTTGGCTTTTCCATGAGCCATGTGAGTTGCATACATGCATGCACCTAGCCCCACGCTCCGGTAGAATAGCATTGCTCAGCATAGTCGCATCCTGCCAGCCTCCTTCTGCCCTGGATGACCACAGGACAGAAAGCCTTGAAACCAACCCTGGGCCTTGAGGGAAGCCACTGCTGCCCTATGATCCCTCTAAGTGGCCCTGAACAAAATGTAGGGAGTTTAGGGGAAAAGGCACCCTCCAACCTCGGCTGTTCCACGTCTAGGCGATGTAGCCCGAAAAGGGCAAATCAGCTCAGAGAAAGCCCTGCAGAAAACTAAGACCATGCCTTGCCTACCCTGTCCCGTGTGCGAGTCCCTCCTCTGGGTCTTTCCCTAAGCCAACAGCTCTCCTCTCTCTCCATTGAAGCCCGTCCTGGCCACCCGCTTGATTTAGGTCAGAAAACAGACACTAACAGCTCTCCCTCGCCTCGGTGAAATTACTAAGTGGAATTTATTGGGCAAGTCCATGCAGGGTGATGGGGAGAGCCCACATCCAGGGTTCGGGCTACCTCCAGATTTAAAAACATAGATACAGGCCAGAGCCCTGGGAGAGAAGTGACCATAATCTGGGACCGTCAGCCCCACCCCAGGAGCTGTGTCTTGCCCCCAGGGCTTACAGACGGGAGGCGACGCACAGGCTCCATTCCCTAGCCCGCCCTTCTCTTTCACAAGATCCACGGTGACTGCACCAGCTCGAGCGCCTTTAAAGGGCCACACACGCCAGCCGCCGCTATAAAACGTTCCCGGCGGCACAGCTGCAGAAGTGCGCTGCTGAGCTGCGGTGAGGAGGCTCGCTCCGCCGGGCTGCTCCTCCTACAAGCCTATCGGCGCGGGGCTGCTCCCAGCGACGAGGACCAGACTAGACGAAGGCACAGCACCCTCTCGGGCCCTCCGTAAGTATCCAGTTCAGATTTTGCCACTAACTCGCCCACGAGCCAGGACATGTGCTAATAATGCCCTAAGCCGGTTTTAAAGACGTGAAAATTGGGGGGAGAGGGGAAAAAAAGGGGGGAAAGGGGTCTGTCCTTCTTGGGATTCCTAGCCGAGGCCAGCCTGCCGCCTTGTGCCTGTGCGCCCGGGCTCTGCGAGCGGCGATGGGGGCTTGAGAGTCGAGTCCCCGCGCCGGGAAGCAAGCGTGGTGGCTTGCTAACGCCACCGCCCCGGAGTCCAGCACCGAAGCTGCGGGCGGGCACGAGCGCGGGCCGGGGCTGCTCGGCACTGCACGGTGCTGTGCGGCGGCGCGGCGCGGCTGTGCAGGCTTTTCCCAGGCGCCTTGGGGTCGGGTGGCCGCCTGTGCGGCTGGGGGACTCAGAAGCGGCAGCGGCGGCGGTGGCAGTGCCAGGGGACTGAGAGCTTGTCCGCTTCGTCTGCGCCTCTGTCCCTGCGAGCTTCCCTCTCTCCTAGGCAAGCAGCTTCCCGGAGGTAAGCCGGGCCGCCGGGCAAGGCTGGGCTGGGCAGCGGGAGATGAGGGCACGGCCAGCGGCCGAGAGGGCCGAGGGGCTGGGGGACTTGTTTGCTGCTGGAAGTGCCGGGCCACGGGACTCACTTGTCCGGAGGAAACCGCAGCAGCTCCACTCCCGCGCCCGCGCTTTCTCCGGCTCTGCTTCCCCGACTTTGCCAATAGCCCGGACTGCATCAGGCCGCTCGGGGGCCGCACAAAGCTCTTCTTTCCCTGAGGACCGGAGATCGGAGGGGCTTCGGGCGGCGTCCCGCCAAGCTAAGAGCTGCAAGTTAGAGCATTCGGACAACTTGCTTCCCCCCCCCTCCTGCGCAGCCGACCCCGCTCCTTGCCCCCGCGTACACGCCCCTCTCTAGGGGAAGCGGCGCCAATCCCCTGCCTCATCGGGCGTCTGACCTGGGGTGGGACAACTAGTCAGGGCCGCGCCACTTTTGGCGCTGTGACCTTGGGTAAGTTCCCGCACCCCTTCGGAACCTCGGACGTTCGTAAACGAGCCGAGAGCGGCTGCTTCGGACGCTCCGAAGACGCTCGGAAGTGTCTGTGAGGCGCGCGAGCTTCTGCCACTGGCGCCAAAGTGCGCCCCCGCGCGCGGAGACGCTGCGGGTCCCCAAAGTGGCGCTGACGCGGAGACCCCGTGCCTCGTCGCCTGTCTGCTTCTGAGCACCTGAAGTATCAGAAGCTTGGAAGCCTCGGGCTGTTCGCGCCCCGCATCCAGGGCTGCTGCATCACACCATCTCTGGCGCTGGTGCCTTTCTCCGCGTGCGTCGAGGAGGCCGGGCGAGCTGTTGGTAAACAAGGAGCCTTTAGTTTGCAGGTGGAGAGCCTTACTGGGCTACTTGGAGCTCAGAGCGCGTGCAAGCCAAGCCACAATCTGGATTTTTTAGATTTCTCGGTAGCAATGGAGA
>PVIH01017207.1:5583-42781 GCA_004025045.1 Sigmodon hispidus
AAAAAGAAAAAAAAAAAAAAAAAAACAAAAAAAAAAAACACCCTTTAGGGCCATGGGATCATTAAGATACAACTCATGGGCTGGAGAGATGCTCAGCCATTAAAGGCTAGACTCACAACCAAAAACATAAGATACAACTCATACCAGGTGATGGTGGTACATACCTCCAATCCCAGCACCTGAGAGGAGGAGGCAAATGGATCACTGTGGGTTCGAGGCCACCCTGGTCTACAGAGAAAGTTCCAGCATAGCCAGGGCTGTTACACAGAGAAACTTTGTCTCAAAAATAAAATTAAAAAAAACCCCACAACTCACATATTTTCATAATATTTTAAATAAACCTTAAACAATCTTTTCTCTGGTTTCCTTTTTTTTTTCCAAACTATATCTTGCACAATTGTAGTAGAATAAGTTTCAAAAAAGAGATAAAGATCTAAGTTTTCTTTGGGTCTTCTAATGAGTAATATGAGGTAAATGTCTTTTCTTAAGATGTCTTAAATTTAAATATAGAACCATCAATTTTAACTTCCTTATAAAATCCATTCATCTAGAATAAGTGCTGGTTAATTCTAGAAATTGCTTTCTATATGTTATTAGAATTGCCCATAAATTTCATTAATATAAAATGTTCTTGTTTACAAGATGTCTATTGCTGCTTGGAAAGGGAAGATCTGGTTTTCAAAGATGATGTTATGAGGTTAAAAAATGAAGATGGTGACCTTAGGTCTCTAAAGATTTGTAAGCCCAGCATGCCATCTATCTCAATAATGCCTAACAAGACCGCCAAAAGGACAGAAACAACCATGGTGAGCAAGGGTTTGTAGCTGCCAGTGATTGCTGTATTTGAGGTGATGGGGAACAGTGTTTCCATTAGTTCAAGTGAAATACAATGCCCTGTCAACTCTGGGTATCAGTATATTCAATCCCCTTGCTGTATGTGTCCATTTTCTGTTGCTGCAATTAAAAATCAGTCGATACAAAGTCAAAATGTTGTTCATTCTTCTCCCATCCCTTCCCCTGTCACTATGTTTCCAGCTTCACCGGAAGAACGTGTCACTATGGTAACCAGTCCCTCTGTTGCACAGACCAGTCAACCTCTCTAGTCAGATTGCCAAGCAGGCAAAATGGAATCAGAGACCTGGATGGAGCCACCAGAAGCCACAAATCCCATTCCCCTCTTTCTCTAAGTAGGGTCAGCCAATATCAGACATGGGACACTGCTGTTGTTCTAAAAGGTTTAAGAAAGGAGATTTAAGAATGCCCTTCAACGAATCTTGTCAACATTCACCAGTCATTAACAGTTCTCCACAACACTTCAGCTAGCTAGCTGTCGTTTCCATTTTAAAGAAAGCAGAACACAGATAACATCATTAATCTGACAACAGTTATAAAGTCCCCCTGGTGAAAAAATAATTCTGCTTCCTCTTGTTTTTCTGCTTCTCTATCAAGCCCCATAACATCTTGGGCATCCTTACAAAGTTGTAGAGTTCCAGCTGGGTCAGGTCACCCTAATAAGAGCCTTGTCAGGAAGCAGGTGGGACGCCTGTAAGCATCAGCATGCCCATGCCTAAAACAGAAATCCCTAGTCATCCCCAAGAAGCTACACAGCAAATGCCAAGATGGACACTCATGATTTTCTCTTCCCTAACTCTCCTCCTCACCTTCTAACCGTGAAATGGCCTCCTGGAAAATACCCGCTCCATGTCATTCTTACACATTGGTGGTGGTTGTTGTTGTGGTGGTGGTGGTGGTGGTGTGTGAGTTTTTAAATTAACAATTTCTTTTGAACAACCTCAACACTTTTATAAATCAAAGTACATCATTTTTCTCAGATATTATAGTGAACTCCGTGGTGGTAGGAGACATTAAGAATCCCTTTATGTCTTGGCGTCAAAGCACATTTGCAAATATTAGCACAGTTGTCAACTCCTCACTAGTTGAAGAGGCTAACACATGAGGAGAGAAGCTAGGTCTAGAATCTACACATCTTCCCAGGGTGCAGCCATCATAGAAAAGAATACAGTCCCCTCTTCAGAGCGACATTATGCATACCATATCAAACAGTATTTCAGTGGGCTGATGAGACAGAATGGTTTCCAATGTATAAATCATACAGGATTTACAAATTGCACCACATAAGCAGACTTTTCTATGCATGTGATCATGTTCAAATATCAAGCATTATTAACAAATACTTACTTATCTGATTTATATACCTTGAGTGTTTTATATAAATCTAAAAATAGTATTTTTCTCTTCTGATATACCCACTCTTGTGTTACTTTTCTGTGCTTGTTAGACTGCTGATATTAACTGCAAGCCATCACTTCTGTCAACCACTATTCCCGAAGAAGAAAATAGAGGACTGTAATGGAATGCTACCTGATGGCCGCTTTGGGCTATTATAAGGCAGGGGTTGTAATTATTGACGTTTATATGACCAATAACTATACCAGGACTTCTACAGTGCATTTCTAAGTAAATGTTTCTGGGGGTGCATACGGCCTTCTGTGGGAGACATCCCCCACATCGAGTTTGTCTTGGTCGAATCAGTTCAACATCTAAAACAAAGATTAAAATTCGAATCCAGTTACCCGTGACATATCACCCTTAAGGGGCTTCTTCCATATATATATATATATATATATATATATATATATATATATATATATATATATGAGATTCCCTTCTCTTCCTTCTCAGAGGCTGATGAAGCATTATTCTGGCTTTAAAAAAAAAAAAAAAAAAAATGGCCCAGGAGATTCCAAGAGAATCTAAATAGACAAGACAGCAGGTGAGCAGAGTGAAGCTTTTACCACCGTCCATTACAGCTATGGAAAGGTAAGTTCTGCCCATGCCAAGGCTCAGTTAGGCCTGGCTAACTCAACCACTCAGAACCAAGAGATGCCATCGCCTGTGGCCACCAGGAGAGCCGAGCGGCTGCAGGGCCTACCTAGAGGCGCCTGGCTCTCTGCAGCGCCACGCCTCGCTCCTCGAGCTTACCTTTCCGGATGAGGGCGGCGATCTCCGGGTCGAAGCCCTGCCGGTGGCACTTCCTCCAGAGGCCCATGTTGGTAGAGTTGTACTGCCGGCTACACTCGTCCGCCGGGCTCATGGCGAACAGCTGCCGGCGATTCCGGGCCCGGAGGAGTTTGCCCTCCCAGCGGTCCAGGCGCGAGCGGCTTGCGCGCAGAGGCAAGTTGTTGTTGTTGTTGTAAATGAAGCCGGGGTCGACCCGGCGGGTGTTGAAGGCCTTGCACCTGTCCCTGTGCTTCCTGGCGTCCGTCTCGTACCAGTGGTCGGAGCAGATGGCCACGGCCAGCATGCCGAGGGCGCAGAGCGCTAGCGAAAGCCCGGTGTAGAGCAGTAACCTTCCGGCAGCCATGCCTCCGCTTGGCGGCTACACCATGGGCATGATCCGCCGCAGCCTCGCCTTCCCTCTGCGCGCCCGGAACAAAGCGGCGGGCGGCCGAGCTGGGGGTGGGGACTGGAGGGGATCTGCGCCGCGGCGACCCCTTGGTCCCCACCTGCGGGTACGGAGCTGGGAAACTGCGGGGATCGGGGAGGGCAGCCTAAAAAGTTCTGATCAGGAGAGGCTCCGGCTGGGTCCTGGGCATCCTCAGGGCTGGTGCAGCCTCCTCCGGCGGTGGCGAACTCAACACCGCCACTTCCCACCGCTTGAGAGGGTTAGGACAGTCGGCGAGCGGCCGGGCAACCGCAAACTAAATACCAAGTACTCTGGACCGCGGCGGGGGTTTCTCTGTGCAGCCTGCTGACCCGACTGACTGTCCTGGCTTCCTGGGAATGATGGGGAGGGCGTGTGAGGACGCGGCACTCCGCCGAAGGAATGGATCGTGCCCGCGCCCGGTTGCCCTGGATGTCGTTCTCTGAGACTCTCACCTTTTCGATCCGAAGCCGAAGGCCCCAGGATGCGCGCCCAAAATTGTTCTTCCTCTCTGCGTTGGGTCTTTTCAAGACCTGGGTCCTCTGATCATCAGAAGGTCCTTGGCTCCTGCCGGCCCACGCGTGCTCTCAGATGTGAGCTGCCCGAGGACGCACGGTCTGTGACAGCCTTTCCCCGCGAGCTCCCGGGTGGCCTGCCTCTGGCCTCGCCATTCAGACTGCCTAGTTTTTGGACAGCGGGGACACCCAGGCGGCGTTAGGCGACAGTCATTCCCGGCCCGGGGTTTGCAGAGACTGGGCGGCAGCAGATGGGCGCTAGGGGCGGGCTGCACAGAGGAGGGCGCACCCCAGGCTCTAGGAGCTCCTTCAACACCATGGACAGGTCGCTCAGGGGTGGTGTGCTGCGGGCCCAGCCGAGAGCCTCCTCCGTGTCATTCGGCTCTTTCCAGTGCCTTCTTCCTGGAGTGTGTACAGCCAGCCTCCTGCAAGATCCTCTCTGCCTCACTTCACCTGGCCTCCCGCAGCCCCGCGTGGGAGCTTCCCAGGTGCTAAGCAAATGCTGCGGGCACGAAGAAAACCCAGAACCCGGCTGCTCGAAGCAACCCGCCCCCTTCTCCGCCACCTGAGCCCAAGCAGTCCAGCACTCGATTGCTCTGGCCAGCTGGGGTCAGCCGCTCTCAGACTGCACCATTTTCTTTGCAGCCCACCCAGGCAACGAGGCTCAGGATCCCTCGGCCTCGTGCAGAGGATCCCGTCCCGGCCTCGGCGTCCCACGATCCCGCTCCCCGCACTGTGCTGAATGGGGGGGGGGACACTGAGTGCCTTGGCTTACCCTCCCTATCTCCTCCTCGAGCGGCGGAGACTATAGGGCCTCTCAGGCTCAGCCGACGCCCCCGAGGAGCGAGAGCCTAGCCTGCGCCCCAGGGGCTCCAGAAATCGCATTGCCCGGGTGTGGGCGCCCAAGGAAGCCGCTGTCACTAGCTCGGCCTCTAGGCGCTGCAGCCTTGGCTAAAACCCACAGCCGAGAACACGGAGCGCGCAGCCAAAAGCTAGTGATGTCATCCGTGCAACGTGAGCCTCATCTCTTATTTTTCTAGCCTTCTTAAAGTTGAACCGCACCATTTCCCAGGCACGAAATGTCTGAGCCTTATTCTTTGGCCAGGCAAGTCAATGGTGTCTAGGTAGGTATGCACTCCATCATGTCCATATTTATGCACATATACATATATGTGGCATGTAGCATGTTTACTACATCTCCTGTTTCTCTTTCATCGTAGAAAATTCCCTTAAATTCACCACAGTTCTTTAAAGAAAAGAATGCTTTGAGAATCGTCTTTAACCAGCGCTGAGTGAACCCTTATGCCCCCGGTTTCGGCTATTAGTGTCTCCTGCTCTTTTGATTTTTGTGTTTCCTGCAGAAAGCCATAAGCACTACCTTGCTAGCTCCTAACATTTCCACCTGGAGCTGAGCAGAGAGCAGCCGCGAGGCTCTCGGCCCGACGCAACACACACACACACACACACACACACACACACACACACACACACCCCTGCCCTGACTCTTCTGCACGAAAAGGAGACAACTGACTGATCCGTTCAAGGCCAGAAGAGATGGAGTAGAGAGGGCAGTTATAGATATGTTGGAGAAGAGGAAGAGTTAAAGCATCCTGGTGTAGGGTTTGTCATGATCTCTATGACCGCTGGATTTAGCCTCTGCGGGGCCTCTTGGAGGTGAGACGGGACTCTAGACCTTGAAGAGGTGGGCTCCAGCTAGCAGATCCATCCCCGCCCCCTGCCTCTCTCACGTGAGACAGCACCGCAAAGGCTGGGAGTCTCCCACCCAGCTCCACATACTAGGGTATTCATTCTAAAGCTCACCCTTCCTTTTCACCCTCTCTCCAAAGTCGAGGTCCCCCACTGCGGGATAAAGAGCTGTCCTAGGGGAAAGAGTGCCCTAGGCACCCAGCCTTGCACAGCACGGCTTGTGAGTCGAAAAGAACCCACCTTCACCATATTCTTTTTGTCTTTATTTTTTTCCTCCCTGCATTTTGAAAATCGCGAACAAGGCGTTTCAGTGCCATCTAGTGGGGGAGGGGCGTGACTCATTTTTGAGCCTCAAATTTTGTGATGGGATTTACTTCACGAAGAGAAGGTCTTTAGGATGTCTGCTTGGGTGGTTTTTTTTTTTTTTTACGGGGGGGGGAGTGCTTAACTGGTCTATAAGTTGCAGGCACGTGCTCTGGTCCAATTCATCCTCAGAGTTCCCTGGGATGCCCTGGAAAAGCTGAGCAACTTCAGCCACAGTGTCTCCTCACCTTCCTCTCTCATCAATTCTCCTACTGATGCCCTTGAAAATAGGGATGCATTTGTCATACATGCAGACACCTTAAATTTCTAAAGCTATTTCTTCCCTAAGGCAGAGCAGAAGTACTTTCCAACTAATAGGGTTCCTGCATATGATAACTGGAAGAAAGCTATCTACAAGGTCAGTGGGAAGTCAGAGCAAAATTAGTCCTGTTGCCCAGGTCGCCTAGTTCCCTCGACAGTCTTCAGCACCACTCAGGACCTTTGGGAGCGCACATGCACAAAAGCACATGCTCCTCTTTTCAGCCCCCCACCCACCCACCCTCAGTCCATTCTTGCTCCACTTTGTAACTTTTCACCTAACTTTAAGCCTGCTTTCAAAGATGCTTTGTCCATTATCCCAGTGTTTCAGGCCCAGCCTTGGAAGAGGACCTATATGGGATACTGTCCTTTTCTTTCCTGAACATCACTAACATTTTATTTTGAAGTTGTTCTTCTTGAAAACACAAAAATCCTACAAAAGATGTTGATTGGTACCCTCCCCTCAATGTGATTGTTTTGAGCAGCTGTATAGCTATGTATTATGGAGATAGATGACACTGACACCTAGGGCTGAAAAGTTGATGGAGCTGTCATCTAGACAGCATATCTTTGTTGTTGTTTATTTGTGGGTTTTGTTTGCTTGCTTGTTTTGAGGTAGGGTTTCTCTGTGTAGCCCTGGCTGTCCTGAAACTCATTCTGTAGACCCCTCAAACTCAGAAATTCCCTGCCTCTGTCTCCCAAGCACAGGATAAAAGGTATGTACCACCACTGCTACCAGCACCACCACTTACCACCACCACTCAACTTAGATAGCATTATCTTTTTGTTGTTGTTGTTGTATGTGTGGTCTACTGGGAAACAAAATGTTGTACAATCTAGGCAGGTGTATATACCCTGTCTTAGTCAGGGTTCTATTGCTGTGAAAGAGTCTCCATGACCAAGGCAACTCTTAATAAGAGAAAGTCAATTGAGACTTGCTTACAGCTTCAGAGGTTTAGTTCATTATCATCATGGCAGGAAGCATGGCTGTATGTGGCAGACATGGTGCTGAGGAGTAGCTGAAAGTGCTATATCTGGATACACAGGCAAGAGGAAGAGAAAGCTACTGGGACTGGCTTGGGCTTTTGAAACCTCAAAGCCTAGCCCTAGGAACATACTTCCATGTACTCTAACAAGGCCACACCTCCTAATCCTTCTTAAGCAGTGCCATTTTCTGTTGATTAAGCATTGAAATATATGAGGCTCTGGGACCATTCCTATTCAAACCACTACATCCCCAAATACACACATACACCACTTATTCTTTCAATTTTATTTTTTGAGACAATATTTAGCTAAATTGTCTAGGCTAGCCTTAAACTTAAGTCTTTCTGCCCCAAACTTCCTGGTGCTGGTATTACAGCTGTTGGCTACGACACCCCATTAGGATTTGCTCTTTTTAACTCCACGATATAGCTTCAAATTCCTCAACCCTGTTAGCTATAGCATCTCTTTTTGTGTTTCTTCCTGCTCATACTAATGCTGTCCTAAAGGCATAAAACCTCAAAATCAAAGCAACTCCAGAGTCAAAAAATGATGCATGAATCTTGGGAAAGTTTCCCAGAAAGTTAATGACCAGCTTCTGCTCACATACTTGCCACAAAGAAGAATTCCATCTCTGGACAAGCAGTCCACTTCATTACAGGATGATCTGGCTGGTCAAATAGCTCTTTTTTATACTGAGTCAGGCTCCAGATCCCTCTAACTTCCAACCATTAGCTCTTATTTTTGCCTTCAAGAGACCCAGCGACAATATAAGATCCATCTTCCGTATGGCCATCCTTTTCATATTTGATATCAACCATCATGAAGCCATGTTTTCAAAATAAAGAGGGAGCTTAGACAGTGTCCAATACCCATTCTTTCCCTTGGCTATTCATCCAATGATCAGGTATACCTAGGAAGGAAATCTGGCATTCAGTCATAGTTTTACATGAGTGATATAGAATTCTAATGCATCCCACTTCTTATAGGAGCCCACAAGTCATCATCTTCTTATGCTCTCTTAGGATCACTGATTTTCAGTTTGTGGAACTTTTTTAAATTAAGAACTCTATTTCTCATACACATACCTTTGACTGTAGAAATGTTCATATTCTACCAGCTTTCTTTAAGTCAGCAACAGAAGTTGAGATGTCACGGATGCCCTCCTCATTTCCTGGCACACAGTCCTCCTACAGCAGAGATACTTTTTTATACTTGCCTTACACTTTCTGGCTCATTTCCATGCCAATTTGACACAAGTCAGTGTCATTTGGTGTAGGGAGCTGCGTTGTACCACGCCCTAAAGGTGGCGCTGGTTTCCACCTTCCACCTTTCTCGATGGTGAGTGCTCTTGGGAGTAAACAACTCCTTATTGGCTGTAGGTGAAGATGGTGGCTTGCTTCCGGCGCCTGGGGACCTATGGGCAATGTCTACGTGGCTCACCGGGATTGGAAGCCCAGAGGGTATTTAGCCACGAGCCCCGGGGTCGTTCGTCGTTCGTGAGAGAGTGTGCGAGAAAGTGAGTCGTTCGTCATATGTCTGAGAATGAGAGTAAGTGAGTGAGTGAGTGAGAGACAAGAGAAGATAATTAAAGGCCCAAATAAACTGCAAAGAGAAGGATCCGGGGTTGCGTGCTCCTTGCGGGACGAGGTGGCGCGCGACAATTTGGGAAAAAGAAATCTTAAGAAAATGGCTCTATAGGATTGGAACATAGGAACATTTGTAGGGCATTTTCTTGATGTGGGAGAGGGAAGCACATTGTGAGTGGTGCCTCCTCTGGGCAGGTGATTCAGGGTGCTGTAAGAAAGAAGGATAAACAAGCCAGGAAGAAGCATTCTACCACAGCCTCTGCTTCAGTTTCTGCCTCCAGGTTCCTGCCTTGAGTTCCTGCCCTGACTTCTCTCAGTAATGAAATGTGACCTGTGATTTGTTTTTGTTTTAAATTACACACTGTTTGGTCTATGGATCAGGCTCCTTAGTAACTAGCTCTCACAACTTAACCCATTTCTATTATCTATGTATCATCACGTGGCTTCATATCATTACCTGTTCCATGACATCTTACCTCCCTGACAGCAGCTCATAACATCTGCTCTGATCCCCATCTTTCTCTGTCTTGTATATCTCTTGGATTTTCTGCCTGGCTATGTCCTGCCTAGGCATAGCCCATAGAAGCTTCTTTATCAAACAATGGTAGCAACACATATTCATGGTGTACAAAAAGACCATCCCATAATACTTCTCCTTTTCTGTCTAATCCAAAGGGAAGGTCTTCATTTTAACATAGTAAAATTATATATAACAAAACAGTTATCAAGCAAGAATTATAGTTACAAAATCTAATGTATTTGTATTTGGCAAAACTAAAGAAAATATTCTATCATGTGTCCTATCTCTGTGAGTCTGAAGTTTCATATCTAATTTACCTTTTATCATAACTAAGAAAAACTATAATTATCACTATCTAGTCTTCAACTCCATCAAAGACCCCAGAAGGATATATTACCTGAGTAAATGGGAAGTGCTTTATTAGCAACTTCCAAAATTCTAGAAATGATAGAGACATCTGGCTGCCTGGATGGTCACCCATAGTTTCTCTGCAACGTTGGGGCATCCATTATCAGCTTACAGGCCTAGAGTCTCTGAAAAACTGTTTTGCCTGTTGGTATTGTTTGTCAGTTATTTTTTCTGTGTCCTACATAATGTCTGGCAGTTTCTTCTGTGAAGCAGGAACCTAAAGGAATGCCTTCTTTTGACAAAGTTCAGTGGTCATTTTTCTATGAGTTCTGCATGTCCAGTCCATACAACATACTGTAAAGAAGTCCAGCCAAGAGTAGCTTTCTGCCCAAATGATTAGCCTTTTCTACATTGTAAGCAAACTACATAATGAGTTTCTTTGATGCCCATCATCCTCTTTGAAGTAATTGGTGTTGCCAAGAGCAGATGTGTCTCATTGTCCAAAAAAGTCTAAGTTCTTAAAACATTTAAGATTTAAATGTCATACTCTGTAGGTATTTGAAGTGTTTGGAGATTACCTACTCAACTGAAAAATATTTTTGTATACCTAGAAAACCTAACTAACATAACTATAAGTTGATGTCATAGATGATTAACTACTAATCTGCATTTCTTAATTATACATTACAATTTTAAATGAGTTACATAAATATAATACCTTAAACAAGAGTAGAAATATACATACAGTATAACAAAATTGTCCTTAAATTTGTATCAATAAACCAAAATCCATACCAATGTAAAATATATTGAGATTAACAGTTTTTTGGATTAAAGTAGATTCAATATTCTACCCTTTTTTAAACTAATTTCTATACCATATCCCTCTTTTCTCTTTTAGAAAGAGATTTACTATGAGCAATAACAGTTTCTAACCAAATCCCCTAAACTAAAACAAACATCCATAATCCATTTTAGGGAAAATGTAGGCATAGTTCTCTAGACTGCCTTCTGCTGATTGGGGGTGCTGATAATCTTTGAGAGACCCTAAGAAAATTTAGAATTATGGTTAAATCTTACCTGTAGTAGTCTGTGAGGCTGCATTGTTTCAGCCAGTTTCCTCGAAGCTGTTCTGGATGTTGGATTATCTGGGCCATAGCTACTGTCAGACACCTTTCAGGGAGTCTTGGCTGATCAAACCATATTAGCCTAGCAGCAATCCACAGGTTCTCATCTTCCGTGGAAACAAAAGCAGAACCTCTTCTCTAAAACAACATATTCTTAGAACCAAATTTTGAAGTCAAAATACATTTAAAATATATATGTTGGTCTAACTTAGGCCCCACAATCAAATGTCTCTCTGTAGTCAAAAATTCCAAAGACAACACAATAATATACTGCATCCAGACTTTCTGTGCATTTTCCACCTTTCCACAGATTATTATTTTTTTATTACTCTCTCTTTTTTTTGAGGACTTCCTCTACCCTTTTTCTTTTTTTCTCCCAAGCTTACATATATTTTTAAACATACAATAACCTGTTTAGATGGGTCTTTTATCTGAATCTGTCCTTATTGTGTATCTGTACACATTTTTTGACCATTGATTTTAAACTGCAGCATGGCTAGAACAAAAGTGGCAGCCCTGGCTGCTGGCTCCACCCTGTTTGGGTTTTCAGTATGACAAAGGTATGTTCAATACCCCAACACAGGAAAGTATCACTGCTAGCAAACAAAGCCTATCTTAAAAAAAATGTGGCTACAAAGAAGCCTGTGCTTGATTCAAGTTTTTGTAAGTCTAGAATTCCTTTATAACCTTTTGTCAGGTTTTATATGTAAATTTGTGTTCCACTTTGGAATGTCAGATGTAGGCAGGAGTTCCTATCCCACCTGGTCCCACAGCCCTTCAGTCCCAAATAAACACACAAGTAGGTTGAGCTACACCAGATGGGGAAAACACTGGCATCTGCAGGCTGAATCTAGCTCATGGACATATTTTGTCTGACATGTTTTTGTATTCTTCAGAAGTAGAGTGAAAGCTGGGCACAATAGCACATGCCTATAATCAAGTCATTTGAAGGATTGAGGCAGGAGGGTCAGATGTTCCAGGCCAATTGCTGTTACACAGCAAGTTTATAGCAAGTTACATGAGACCTTGTGTTTTTTGTTTGATTTGCTTCTAATTTTCAGAATTACCTCAGTTTGTGTTTTCTGTATTGCCTCTATTTCAGTTTTCAATCTTGAACTGTTTCCATCAGCTGTTTGATTGGTTTTTTGTTTTTTTTTTTTTTTTTCTGGGCTTTTTAAAAGAGATTTATTGATTTCTTCCAATCTTTTGTTTGTCTTTGTCTTTATTTTTTTAAGGAAATTTTTCATTTCCTCTTTAAGGGCATCTGTCATTTTCATAAAGTTATTTTTAAGGTTGTTTTCTTCTGTTTCATCTGCAGTGAGATGCTCAGGTTGTGCTGTTGTAGAACTACTAGAGTCTGATGGTGCCACAGGCTCTTTATGCTGTTCAATGGTTTCTTTTTACATTTCCATCTACGCATTTCTTCCTCCAAATGGTACAAGTGAAGCCTGTGCCTTTGGGGATGCCACAGATGCAGTTGGGGGGTGGTTGGCTGGGAGGATGCTGCTGCTGAGCACTTGCTGGGACTGCAATGCCTAGGGAAGTGGCATGGGATGTGACCCCCACCCCTGAGGCCTAAGACCTAGAGAGAGAGGATGTCCAGGCAGAGGAATTTAGACACTCAAATCTTCTTCCAATTGGTTCAGGAGGGGCCTGTTTTTGCTTTCAATACAGAGTTTTGTTGTATAACAGGTTTCTCTATGTAACAGCCCCAGCTGTCCTAGAACTTTATAGACCAGGTTGGCCTTGAACTCACAGAGATCCACCTGCCTCTGCCTCCGGAGTGCTGGGACTAAGGGCATGCACCACTTAGTCCAGTTCTCAGGCACCAGGCACACACTCAGCCTCAAGGGATAGAACTTTCTCCCAGAGCTTTCTCAGCTCTGACCTATCTCAAAGCACCTTCACTGCAGGCCAGTCAGGGGGACCTCAGCCTCAGCACCACTGCACTGCTGACACACCTGTGAGCTATGGTTTGTAGGATGAAATAAACCTTTTCCCCAAGTTGTTTTTGGTAATGACATTTTATCACAGCACTAGAAAGTTAGCTAAGACAACACTTTCCACACTGTCTTCAGCTGCCAAATTTTTTCTACCCACACACATCCTCAGTCTGCTAATTCTCCCCTTCAAATTGTCAACTAGAACCAAAACAAAACAAAAGCTGGTAAATATATATCAGTATTCATTTCATCCATGGAAAAGCATTTTGTGTGGTGTGTATGTGTGTGTGTGTGTGTGATCTCACTATGTATCTCTGGCTCTTCTGGGACACACTCACTATGTAAACCAGATTAGCCTCAAATTCCTAGAGATACACCTGCCTCTGTACTCCCCCAATGTACTGGAGTTAAAGCTGTATTTAAGTTTTTATAATTAGATTTATACAATTTGGATATTGTGTGTAACTTCAAAGTGATTTTGAGCTTTGGCTTTTCCTGTTGTGGAGTAGTCTTTTTATATGCTGTGAAGAAGTGTCACTTTGATGGGTTTAATAAGAAGCTGAATGTCCAATAGGATACTGGAAGAAGGAAGGCGGAGATGAGAAGAGACAAGGAGGAAGCAGGGAAGCAGAACAGTACATAAATGAAGTGGTCTGGGGCAACACATAGATTAACAGAAATGGGTTAATTTAAGCTGTAAGAGCTGGGTAAAAAACAAGCCTAAGCTATCAGCTGAGCTTTTATAACTAACAATAAATCTCCTTGTCATGATTTGGAAGCTGGCTGTCAGATCAGAGAAAGACTCCCTACAAATTGTACCCAACATGGGTATTTCCACATAAGACCTGAGAAAGCTGTTGTTGTTGTTTTAAAAAAGGGGGTTCCAAACACACAAAAATGGAACCAAATACAATCTCCTAGTCTTACAGTCTTTCATGCACAGTACAAAGATGTGCCTCTTCTGTCCACTGTCTATGATGAGCTAAACTGTTCAGTGGTTTAAGATTTTGTTTATGTAGACAGAAAAGGTTACAGATATGTAGTAAAGTACTTTAGATGGAAAAAAATTATCTAAATAATTTATAAATAATAAATAAGTTACTTTTCAAAATGTTCATAGGCTTAAGAAAGGAAAGAAAATGGCTATAGACAGTCCTAGAAAAAATGAATTGTTTATAAATTTTAAAAAATAAGCCACATAGAGATGGGAAGTATACAGGGAGTCTGAATCCTTTATGGTGTTGTACTGACTTTAAATTTTTTTATTGCTAATGAGCAAACAATAGCTGCTGGGAGATACTGGATTATAAAAACTACTAAATTTGAGTTCAGAGGTTAAAAGCACTGACGGTTCTTCCAGAGGTCCTAGGTTCAATTTCCAGCAATCACATGGTGGTTCACAACCATCTATGATGACATCTGGTATCCTCTTCTGTATATTGTATGCATTATAAATAAATAACTCTTTTTTTAAAACCTACTAAATTGAGCCAACCTATATATTTTTTAGATGTCGTAACTTCAAAATGAAACTCAAAAAATGTGTTGTGTTGGGGAAGAGGTTATGCTTTCGTTTCCATAGAAAATGAAAGACTGTGGAATCATTCAAGGTTGATAGACATCAAATTTGATTAGAGGAAACCCCCTGGAAATCCTGACTATAGACATTAAAAAAAAAAAAAACCTACAAGACAGGTGATGTATATTTTACCTGCTCAAACATAAAACAAAAATATTATCTCTGGATGGCTTATGTACAACACACAATCCATACTTGTATTAATACAGATATGTATGTTACCTTTGAAAGTTTAAGTGTTTTCATGGCAAGGGGACCAGACACCAGTGAAAATGGGTAGCCCAGATGATCCACCCTCGCAGAGTGCCTCTATTGCAGTTTCCTCAGATTTCTGTGTCCAGAACAACTTCAAGGCTGTTGGCTGAGATGCTCCAGCCTCACAGACTATTATACCCAGGACTTGACTGATTGCCTCAGGATCTCCTAAAAATGTCAGTACTTCTAGACAACAGGAAACAATATAAATGACACAACACCCATAGTCCCAAGAGGTGAGGGAGGTGGTTTTTGGTCATCCAATGGGTTATGAATATTTGTCATTGTTTAGAGAAATTGGTTACAAACTATTATTGGCCATGATTAGAAAAACAACTTAACAGAAAAGATTAGATTTGGGGATCTCTTTCTGAAGAGAAAGCAGGGGATATAGAATAAAAAGGATGAGGATAAAGGGTAGGTATTGAGTCTACTTTTGAACAACCACTAATCCCAAATATTTTACATTGATATGGAGTTTTGTATACTGACACAAATTTAAGGTTATTTTTGTAGATTCTATATATGTTTCTATTCTTGTTTAAAATATTGTACCTATACAGCTCATTTAAAACTGTAATATAAACTTTTAGCTCTTGAAAGCTATTTAGCATAATAAATAAATATGAATTAATAGTTATCTATAACAATAAAATTTGTAGTTGTTAGGTATGTTTTCAAGGTCATACAAAAATATATTTTAGATAGGTGATCTTGAAACACTTTAAAGGCCTGCAGAATATGACATTTTAATGCTTTAACAACATAAGGATTTTCATGGCAGTGAGACACATCTGCTCCTGGCAGTACCAATCTGCCTCATAAAAAGATGATAAGTATCAAAGAACCTCCTGGAGTTTGCTTTCTTTGTGGCAAAAGCTATCCATTTGGGCAAGAAACTGTCCTTACCCTGACAGCTAACAGTCTGCTGTCCAAAGCAGACAAGCAGGACACAAAAGAAAGTGACTGCCAAATTTTTCCAAGACAGGATAGGACAGTCTTAAAAATTCCTGCCCCACATAGAAGTCTATCAGATATTCTAGGCCCATAGGCTGAAGACAGAATCCCCAATGTTACTGAGAAACCTTAGAGTGACTGTCCAGGCAGCCAGATGCCTCTGCTATTTCATAGTTTTTGAAGATGCTTGCTCTGCACTTCCTGTTTTCTTGGGTAATATTATAACCTTCTCAGGTCTCTGATGGAGTTGAAGACTATATAGTTATAGTTACCATTTCACTTATTCATGATAAAAAGTAAATTAGATACAAAATTCTAGATTCATCAAGAAAGGATAGTGAATAGAGTATTTTCTCTGCATTTGTAAAATAAAAATGGACTGGACATTGTGAATGTAATTCTTACCTGATTATGGTTCTTACTGTACATAGTTTTACTATGATAAAACCTTTCCTTTGTATTTAGACAAAAAGGAGAGAAAGTATAGAATAATATTTTTGTACACTCTGATTGGCTTATTAAAAAGCTCAACAGCCAATGGCTAGGCAGGATTTCCAGGCACAAAGGATGCTGGGAAGAAGAAGGGCAAATATGGGAAGAGACAGAGAGAAAGCAGAAAAGCAGAACAGATGGTATGTAGATGAATAAATGAGCCTCAGGGCAGCTCATAGAATACTAAAATGGGTCAATTTAAGTTATAAGAGCCAGGTAAAATCAAGTCTAAGCTATTGGACAAGCTTTCATAATTAATAATAAGTCTCCTGTTGTGATTTGGGTGCTGGCTAAAGCAGTTTTTCAAGCCTAAGGGATGTTGATATCATGCTTGGACAGGTTCTCATCCTTCCAAAGACTCTCCAGTCTCAGCCCATCAGAAACTTTCTGGTTTGTACAACTTCTTTCTTTTCTTCTTCCTTGGGGTCATTACAGTAAAAAAATAAAAACATTTCTGACACCAACCCCTCCCTTGACTCTCTTTTTTTCTTCCCCCTCTACTTCACTGCCACACTAGTCTTCTCAATTATCCTTTATTCAAAATTCTGCAGCAGTTGCACCCTGCTTGTATAGCAAAGCTCCAGCCCAAACCCCCACTAGACCTTACACGAGGCTCCTGCCTGTTTTCTAAGAGACTTCCACTCTTAGACACACTCTCTATACGTGTCCCAAAAGCCTCACATTATCCCCCAACCATAAATATTTAACTGCTCTGCTTTTTAAAGTTCTTACAATTTCAAGAATCTCATATCAATAGGCCAGATGAATACCACTTAATCATCTCACTAGAAGCTGAAAAAAAAAAGTAAGCCCAACAAAGTTGCTTGATATATAAAAGCTCTCCCTTAACTAGTAATAGTTTAAAATGAATAAGATCATTTCCTGAAATAAAAACTATTTCAAGTTAGTAAGAATAAAACAAGACTAATACCTCAACAGACAAATGGGCAGCATTTATAAAAAGAAGAAACCACAGAAGAAGGCAATCAAGTGGGAAATTAACATTAAAAATTCAACCTTATTAGTAATCTGAAGAATATAATTTTTAAATACCTGATTCCACCATCAGATGGAAGAAGAATAGACAGGTCTGTTACTATAAAGTATTGTTGCCTGTGACATTAGAAAATACTGCCATGCATATCTGGTAGGGGAGTGAACTGATGTATCCACTCGGGAGGGCAATTTGGAGTAGCTGCTAAGGTGAAAGAGACATTTCTTATATCCATAGAAACACTTGTACAAAGGCTAAAGGTACCTTTAACATGCCCCTAGTCCTGCTTTCCTTGGGCTCCTGCCACCGAAAACTGTGCATCTTATAATACCCAATAGTTTCGTCTCACAGTTCTGGAAGCTCAAATCCAAACTCAAGATGTCAGAACAGAAGCCTGATTGTTTAGTCTAGCTTCCCTGGATTGCTAACAATCTTGACAATCCTCAGTTTATAGACCCTGGGCTCCAGTCCATCCTCTGCTTGTCAGATGATCATCTTCTTTCATGCGTCATCACATCACCCACAAAAGACATCACTTGAATAGGACTGAGGCCCATCCTGCTCCAGAATGGCCTCTCCTTAACTTTTTAAAGTACAGTAACAATATTCTTAAATAAGACTATATTCGGGGCTGGAGAGATGGCTCAGCGGTTAAGAGCACCGCCTGCTCTTCCAGAGGACCCGGGTTCAATTCCCAGCACCCACATGGCAGCTAACAACTGTCTGTAGTTCCAGTTCCAGGCAAACACCAAGGCAAATAAAGTTTAAAAAAAAAAAAAAATAAGACTATATTCACAAGTACTAGGGTAGGAAGGACTTGAACCCATCAAATCCAGAGTGTTATGTTGTTATAGCTTACAAAAGCTTGAACTTGCTATTCCAAACATTCAGCCCTCCTGCCTCAGCCTCCTTGAGTGCTGGGTTTACAGATATGTGCTACCACACCTGACTCAATATATCTTTTGAAGGACACTATTCAAGAAACAAACTCGAACTTGCTTACTTTTCAAAACGTAAGGGCAGCAGCCAAGCAGCCAAGTGGCCATGACAGAAAGCCGCTCTCAGCCTGGACTTGTATCTTAATAAACCATGCTTACCCCTAACACCAAAAGAGCCATGAAAATAGACAACTAGAAGTTCATATGCCCTGTCTGAATTTCCAGACAGATTATTAACTAAAAATGTGTTTTATCTTAGAAATACCTTCATGATAACAAAATTTGAAATATGTTGTTATATTTTTCTATAAATAAAAGTTGACAATCAACCAAATTGTTGTTCTAAAATAATCTGAATGCAATTGCCCCCCATAATCTCACAGGGAGTAGCAATATTAGGTATAGCTTTGTTGGAGTGGGTATGGCCTTGTTAAAGAAAGTGTGTCACTGTGGAAGCCAGCTTTAAGGTGTCATATATATGCTCAAGCCATGCCCAGTGTCTCAGAGCATTTCCTATTGCCTGTGAGTCAAGATGTAAGAACTCTCAGCTCCTTCTCTAGGACCATGTCTGCCTATGTACTGTTTTGCTTCCTGTCATGATGATAATGGAATAAACCTCTGAACTGTAAGCAAGTCATTGCAATTAAACATTTTCCTTTATAAGACCTGCAATGGTCCTGGTGTCTCTGCACAGCAATAGAAACCCTAACTAAGACTTGTTGTTTATATGTTGATGGACCAGTATTGTTGAAAATTAATAAAAATGCTCACCATTCATAGTTCATAAAACTTACTTTTCTTTTCAGTGCTAAGGATCAAAGCCAGAACCTTATACAAGCTAAGAAGGTGAATGCTCTACCATCAAGTACATTCCCAGCCTTTGTGTGTGCATGTGTGTGTGTGTGTGTGTGTGTGTGTGTGTGTGTGTGTGTGTGTGTATATGTGTGTGTGTGTAACCTTAGGTGTCAGTCCTCACCTTCTACCTTGAGACAGGATCTTCTCATAGGTGCTTACATGATGCTACTGGCTGTTGTAATAGGTTTCTGACCTGGACCAGAGGTTTGGACTCACTCTCAGCCTCACTGCCTGCTTAGGCCCAAATAATCACACACACGCTTATATTATTTTCTGCTGATTGATGTAGGCCCCAGGCATATAACTTGCTAGCACTTGCTCTCAATCTAACCCATCTTGTTTAGCCGTGCAGTTTGATACCTTTTTTCAGAGCAGCTTTTCAGCTTCTTTCCTCTGCATCTGCTGCTGTCTACTTCTCATGCCTCAGTCACATCCCTGTGGTGTCTGTCTGTTCTTCCAGTACTCGGTTTTCTTAGTCTGGTAGCTCTGCTCACACTTCCTGTTTGCCTTTGGCCAATCAGCTTTTTATTAAACCAGTAGGCGGGACAATTATTTACAATGACAGGAAACAGCAGCAACATAACATAATCCCACTACAACTGGCTCTGAAGCCTCTGGGGAGTCCTGTGTCTGCCTCTCATTTCTCTGAGGGAGAGATGGGATTACAGATGCTCCCTACATGGCTTCTGGGGTCTCCATCCTTGTGTAGCAAGTATTCTTGCTCTCTGAGCCATATACTCAGCCTGCTTTTGGTTTTGTTTTTTTAACTATCTACCTGTACATGTATGATTTTCAGGCAGGGAGACTGTCATGGCATAGCAGATACTAAGGTCAGAAGACAATGTTGTTTAGTCTGTTCTTACCTTTTTCCTACCTATATGTGATTCTGGGAATAGAACTCAGGTTGCTGGGGCTGGAGAGATGGCTCAGAGGTTAAGATCACTGACTGTTCTTCCAGAGGCCCTGAGTTCAATTCCCAACAACCACATGGTGTCTCACAACCATCTATGATGATATCTGGTGTCATCTTCTGTATACTGTATGCATAATAAATAAATTTAAAAAAAGAACTCAGGTTGCTGAGCTTTTGTGATAAACACTTTTACCTGCTAAGACATCCGGCTGGCCCCCAACTTCGTTTTGTTTTGTTTTGTTTTGTTTTGTTTTGTTTTGTTTTGTTTTGTTTTGTTTTGTTTTGTTTTAAAGCATAACTTCTCTATATAGTTCAGGTTGGTCCTGAACTAGCCCAGGCTAGCCACAAATTCCTGTCCCTGCACCAGCACAGCTGACCATCTAGCTTTCATAGGCAGAAACTTCACAGGAGTGGTAACACTTGTATTGGAAGTAGCAATAAAAAAAAATTAATTTATTTTATTTATCTTTAAGGTTTTATATATCAAACATTGCAGCATTCACATATGAAAAGTAATTAATATATAAATACAATATACTTTATCATATGCCATTATCACATATATTGTTATTTTGCTATATCCTGAAGTAATAGCTAGACTCATGCAATATTTCTACAGTTCTTTAAAATATTGCAATGCTAAAATCAAAAAACCAAAAATCAGAAAATATTTTTTTTAAATTTTCTCAAATGTCTTCACTATTAAGACCATCATTTTCATCTGTATTGATCAAGGAAAGGTTTATATAGATATTACCTTGGAGTTTTAATCTTATAATTCAAAGCCATGAAAGTATGTTAATCTTTTGTGTGTGTGTGTGTGTGTGTGTGTGTGTGCGTGTGTGTGTGCGTGTGTGTGTGTGTGTGTGTGTGTGTGTGTGTGTGTGTGTTGGGGGCCTTTTTACCTTTCCCAGATTGACTTCAAGCTCTCAGGCTTTGGTGATCCTCCTGACTCTGCTTTCTGGGTTAGGGTTAGGGTTAGAGGGTGATGCCAGCTACCCACTATGCCAACTTTACCTCCTTCTCTTTTCTTTTTTGATATTTCATATGTAATTTATTTCCATTTAACAAAAGCATTTAATAGTCTAAGATATTTCTTAAAATTATTTTAATCTGTTTATGTTATTAATAGCAAGTAATATTATGGGCAGTGCACATCCTGAATCAGTTTCATTTTCTACTGAAATCTACACTTTGCTCTGTATTTAGGCTTCCTCTATCATTCCATTTAGCTATCCTAATACAACTTGTATCTTTTCTAAAAATGATGATGAAGATTTAGACACCTTCTATCATTCCACTTAGTTCTCCTTATACAATTCATATCTTTTCTAAATCAATGACTTTAACAGCATTTAATCAGTATTTCTGCCACTTTCTTGAAGTAACTAGATTTTTTACTTAAATGCAGTTCTTCAATGAATAGATTTGAGATATTAAAATCCTTTCAGTTTCTCTGAAGAATTCATGAGTACCGCCTTAAGTTAAGGTTATATCTTCATAATACATCCAAACTATGTGTCATACATATTGTTAGCATGTTTTTTAACTTTAAGTCAAAATTCAATGGAGGCTGGAGAGATGGCTCAGCGGTTAAGAGCACCGTCTGCTCTTCCAGAGGACCCGGGTTCGATTCCCAGCACCCACATGGCAGCTAACAACTGTCTGTAGTTCCAGTTCCAGGCAAACACCAAGGCAAATAAATAAAATAAAGTTTAAAAAAAAAATTCAAGCTGAGTCTAAAAACAGGATTTTTTTTTTATAAAAACAATGTAAATTGCTTAGTATTACAAAACATTGATTACCATGTCCAACTGTTAGAGAATACCATAGTAACCGTAGCTAAAACTCCCTTCCCAGGGGAGGACATGAATAACCTCTGCCCCTTCTCCCAATAAACCAAGTCAGATTCCAGCAGATGCACTCTCAGGAACCAACTGAAATTATTGGGCTTCCCTATAGAGCACAGGGTAGGGGTTGCTTAGAGGAGTTTGAGTGCCCCCACAACAGGAAAGCCTTTACACATCAGGGGGGAAAGCATCCCCTTAGTAACCAAGCCCCGCCCCCAAAGGCTCTGGAGTCTAGATTCTAGATTCTCCTCCATCCATATACAACTAAGGCAAAGTTACAAAGAACATGTGGTAGGGAACAGTTGAATACTCAGGTGAGAATCTCATGCCCTTCTGGCTACTTCTGACCCTGAGTCCAGGGGTGTAAAGGTCAACAAGCCCAGCTGGGGTGATCTTTGTGTCAGGAGGCCAAACTGAAGGCCACAAGTTGGCAATTGCTTGGCTCAGGGTCACTCTGCAGAGACATGAACTGGAACACGATAGAAAGGGGAGGATGAGTGCTCATGAGTTGTGGGAAATGACAATTCTTATTCAATATCTCTAGCATTCAAACTCCCTAGAAGGCAAGGCTGACAAATTGATTTGTCTTCTCCTGTATGGGAGTGTTTCTGCCCTCAGATCCTCTTGACCCTCCGAAACAGAGACAGTCCCTAACATAGACAACACAACCTTGAGGCAATAGGCTTGTTTTGTGGACACAGAGCAGAAAGTGCTACGGCGTGTTTTCCTGGAGCCTGTACTGTATTAACCAAGGGCCCTGAGGAATTTTAAAATGTACTTCTCCAGCGAAATTGTAAGACATAGTTCTCCAATAGGTATTTAGTGTATTTGTGGTATTTGTGGCCCTCTAAAATGTGGATCATAACACAGAGGCCCTCTTACTGGGATGGCTTACCTGGAGAAGCAAAATCATAAGAGTAATTCCTGAGCCTAGAAACCAGGTTCACCCTGTAGAAGCTGAAATAGCAGAGACACTAGTGTGGCCAGGGCTGGAGCCTGAACAGTATGCAACTGCTGGTGCTTATAACGCTCCCTGGTGTGCAGAGAATAGGGGAGGAAGGGCCTGGCTTCTCCCACTCTCCTGCTCACTAGCTTTTGCCTGGAATCCTCATAAGTTGCTTCCTCCAGGAACCAGCTAACCTGAGAGCCTTGGGACATATATACATCCTGCAGCATTCCATCTCCTGCAGAACAACAGAATGGAAAGGCCAGGAACAATTCTGAGGACAAGCAGGCCAGGATGGGTTGGCTCACAGAGAAATCTAGAAACATTCCTGTAAAGTTGGGATTAAGACAAATTTACTCTCTCATGCTTGGAAGTGAATTAGAAATGAGATTTTGAGAATAACAACTATGGTTACATATAGATGGCATGACAGAACAGAACTAAACAATAGAACTTCTTATGATTCAATAAAGTGGCTTAGTATTAAAAGATGGCAAATACTAATACTTTCCAATATGATAGCACTCAATAAAAAATATACTAGAAAGTTCTTTCATTCACAATGCCGACAAAAAACAGTAACATACTTAATAATGATGATTACAAAGAAAGGGGCACAGGAGTACACAAAGCAAACAACAGAATTTTATCAAGAGATGTAAATGGCTTGAAAGACAAAGTAGAACCTTAACGGTATTTCTGAAAGAAACAACAGAGTACTATTAAATGGAAATGTTGGGCTGGGGAGATAGATGGTTCAGTCAGTAAGTACTTGCCTTTCAAGCATGCATGAGGATCCGAGTTAGACCCCAGAATCCATAGAAAAATGCCAGGCATTGCGGCACATATGTGCAATCCCTGAACGAGGAGGCAGAGATGGGAAAATCCTTTGGACTCACTGCCAGCCAGTCTAGCCAAGTGAACTCCATGTCAACGAGACACTTTGTCTCAAAAGACACAGTATTCCTAAGGCTGTTTTCTAGCCTTCACATGCATATGCACGTACATACACACACATGTAAATAAAAATAAAAATGGGAGTGCATTACAAAGTTCTCTATAGATTTATACAGTTCCAATTGAAATCTCAATGTTTATTTGAAATGGAAGAAAATAATTCAGAAGTTCTCCTGAAAAATATATTCATGAGAACAGCTAAGATATGAAGAAGTAATTTCTTATAGACATTTAAATATTTCTAAAAGACACAATACTTAAGTAGTGTGTTAGGTACCTCTAAGACCCTGTACTTCCTACACACACACACACACACACACACACACCACACACACACATACACACACAAAATCCACTTTTTAAACTTTAACACACAGAGAGAGAGAGAGAGAGAGAGAGAGAGAGAGAGAGAGAGAGAGAAAGAGAGAGAGAGAGAGAAGAAATAAGGCAGTGGTGGAACATGCCTTTAATCCTAGCACTTGGGGGGCAGGGGCAGATGAATCTTCAAGTTCAAGGCCAGTGAGGTCTACAGAGTGAGTTCCAAGACTACACAACAAAACCTAGCCTCAAAACTCCACACACAAAAAAAAAAAGAAAAGAAGAAAGAAAGAAATTCACCTTAGTCATTCAGTAAAAAAAAAAAAAAATAAAGTCATAGAGAACATAATTTAGACCTTTTAGTGACCATTTCCATAAGATCCAGAAAAGGGAGGAGTGGACAAGCATCTCTGGAAAGTCTTTGAGCAGTGTGAAGGGATGGCTCAGCAGGTAAAACTGCTTGCTGATCTTCTAAAGGACCTGGGTTTGGTTCCAAGTACCAATGATAGGCAGTTCACAATGCCTACAACTCCAGCTCTAAGAAACTTGACATCATTTATTGGCCTCTGGGGGCACCTGCACATATAAATATAAACAAGCATATACATAGACACATAAAAAAAATTTTACAAAAATCTTAAAATAAAAAAGACTGATGCCTTAACCCAATAAGATTAGTGGCTTTAAACAAACAAGTGATCTTTTTTTTTCCTACTCTTTTTATGTGCGCACAAAGAAAAGGCCATGTAAGAACACACAAAGAAAGCATCAGTCTACAAGCCAAAAGAAGAGCCCTCCCTAGGCAGTGACCCTATCTAGTACTTAAATTTGACCTTGTAGGCTTTAGAACTATGAAAAAAAAAATAAACACGTTGCTAAAACATTCACTCTATAGTATTTTGCTATGGCAACCTGAACACGGGACCCAACACAATCACCAAGGAAAAGAGAGAGCTCACCCAGTTCTTGGAAAAAGTCTACTAATCTTGGTGTTAGAAGACTGTGTACCTACCCTCTCTCACACACAGGCACAGACCTACAAATACACTCTGACAATACAAGGCTAGTCTCACCCAGCCATCCTGACTCCGGCATGGCAGGAGGTCATACTTAGCAAGGATTTTCTTCCCACCATCACTGTCTGTAGACACCAGGCTTCCAAAGGCACATCCCATGAAGGAAAAGAAAGCGTTTGTCAAGTGTTGTCAGAACTGTGTTTGCATGGCTTCAGCCTACAACAGATAACATAGGCTGAGGAAGCAACACATTCCAACAGGCTGCCTTTGTTCACTTTACCGCCTCATTTGTGCCCTGGAAGGACCTTCTCCCAGAAGGTAATAAAAACAGTCCTGCTACCACAGAGGATCCTCACACAAACCATCATTATCCTTCAGCCTCAACAATGACCCTCACAGTTGCAGAAACACTAAGTCTCCAGAGACAGTCAGGGCTCCTCAGAAGGATACAGTGAATCTATCTTAAGGGAAGAAGCAGATAAATTCTCAGGAGGGCTCTGAAGGAATGGAATTCAAACCAGAGCTTCTAAGGGCAGCAGACCCCCCAGACCTAGTGG
This sequence comes from Sigmodon hispidus, assembly GCA_004025045.1. Classification (NCBI taxonomy): domain Eukaryota; kingdom Metazoa; phylum Chordata; class Mammalia; order Rodentia; family Cricetidae; genus Sigmodon; species Sigmodon hispidus. The sequence continues at coordinate 31,010 of PVIH01017207.1, forward strand.
ACTCACAGAAAAAGAATCAAGATAGAAAACAGTGAGACCCAAAATAGTCATAATACAAGGAGGAGGACAAAGAAGATGCAGGAATTATAGACAGGAAGCCGGGAAGATGGTTTGCCAAGGACAACCAGAACATGGTTTGCAAATTCACAAAAACTAGACAGATCAAGATCAATACTGCAAATATCTATACTTTCAAAGTGTGTGTGTATGTGTATGAGAGAGAGAAAGAGAGAGAAAGAGAGAGAGAACTGGCTTGTATAGGCTTGCCATTTTGGTTGATAGTTAGTATTGAATATCAACTTGATAGAATCTAGAATTGTCTAGGGAATTATCTGTGAAAGTTTCTAGACCCACCCAACTGCAGGCAGAGCCATCTCATGGCTGGGGTTCTGGATTCAATAAAAAGAAAGCCTAGCAGCAATCTCTCTCTCTCTCTCTCTCTCTCTCTCTCTCTCTCTCTCTCTCTCTCTCTCTCTCTCTCTCTTCTATAAATGGAATATGCCCAAGCAGCTCAGACCTCTGCCGCCTTGACTTTAGCACCATGCTGGACCACAATAAGCTCCTCCTTACATTACTCGTGTGGTACATTTTGTTGCAACAAGGAGAAATGTAGCTAATATATGATGTTAGCAATCTCATGAGGCTCCTCTCCATTGATGTCAGCAATTATCAGTTTAGAGATAGTGAGTCAATGGGAATGATGTGGGAGCATAAATCTATATTGCTTTCTTATTTTGTATTTTGCCTGCAGACAGATGGGACTATATAAAAATTTGAAGTCATCTGGACACCCTTCTAAGGGAGACTTTTCAGTCCCTCATTTGGTCTCCTTATTTTACTTATTTGTCTATTTTCTATTTTGGGATAAGGGTCTTGGGTTGTCTAGGTTAGCCTCAAATCCATCAGTTCAAACAATCTCCTACCTGAACCTTCTGAAGAGCAGATACCACAGGTGCAGAGACCACAGATGTAGTGACCACAGATGCAATGGTCACAGGTGTAGAGACCACAGGTGTAGTGGCCACAGATGCAGTGGTCACAGGTGTAGAGACCACAGGTGTAGTGGCCACAGGTGCAATGGCCACAGGTGTAGTGGCCACAGATGCAATGGCCACAGGTGTAGAGACCACAGGTGTAGTGGCCACAGGTGTAGAGACCACAGGTGTAGTGGTCACAGGTGTAGAGACCACAGGTGTAGTGGTCACAGGTGCAGTGGTCACAGGTGTAGAGACCACAGGTGTAGTGGCCACAGGTGCAATGGCCACAGGTGTAGAGACCACAGGTGTAGTGGCCACAGATGCAATGGCCACAGGTGTAGAGACCACAGGTGTAGTGGCCACAGGTGCAATGGCCACAGGTGTAGAGACCACAGGTGTAGTGGTCACAGGTGCACGCCACTACACCCAACTTAGCTGCCACCTTTGCAAGTGCTCCTGTCTACTATCATTCTAATAAACATTTGAAAACCATGGAGAAGTGTTTTTGTGTAGAAAATGTATAGAAAACTTAGAAAATTAAGAGAAGCAAGAAAATAAAACTTATCCATCACACAAAATTTCTGCTAGGATTTGGATAAAAAATAGGTACTTGTAAATCTATAAAAATCAGTCTTAAGGCACAATTTTATCCAGTGCTTTCTCTGAATATATTGATATAATTGCATACTTTTTCTCTTTTATTCTGTTGATGTGAAAGTTTTTTATGCATAGCTGGAATAAACCTCATGGGATTGTGGTGTGTAGTTATTTTATACATTGTTGGATTTGCCTTAATAACATTTTGTTGAGAATTTTGTATCTGTTTTTCATTAGAGATGCTGGTTTTTAGTTTTGATTTCTTTTAAATTTTTGTCTAGTTTGGAATGAGGGAAATACTGGCCTAATAGAATATTGGGAAATATTCCTTCTGCTTCTATATTCTCATAGAGTTGTAGGAGATTGGTTTTATTTCTTTTTAAAAATATCTGGTAGAATTTACATTAAACATAGCCAGACCTAGTGGGGAGATTAATTGTTGACTCAGTTCTAATAGAAATAGGCCTATTCTAAGTATCTATTTCTTACTGTATGTTCTGAAAGTTTGTATCTTTCCAGAAATTATTCCATCTCATCCTCGTTATCAAGTTTATAAACACAGAGGTGCTCACAATATTCCTTTACTATCTTTTTTCTTTCTCTTTCTTATTTTGATGTATATGTGGGGGTGTGCATGTGTGTGTGTGTCTGCACATGTATGTGGGCATGAGTACACATGCATTCACTTATGTTAGCACAGAGAGTCCAGCAATTAACATCAGGGGTCTTCCTCAATCTCTCCACCTGTATTTATTTAATTTTTTACAGGACAAGGTCTCTCACTGAACCTGAAGCTTGCAGATCTAGCTAGATTGACTTGCTGCTAGTCCCAGGGAGCCTCCTGTTCTCCAGCTCTGGGATCATAGGCACTTGCCTCCATGCCTAGCTTTTTCATAGGTGCTGGAACTTAAATTCAGGCCCTCATGCTGCAGGCCCTCATGCTGGCCCAACAAGCACTTTACTGAATCAGCCCTGCTTTGTCATTGTTTGAATTCATGGTCCGCTTTCATTTCTGGAATTAACAATTCATTGCCATCTTTTTTATTAGTTAGCCTAGGGGGAATTTATTCAGTTTTTGTTTGGTTTGGTTTTGGGTTGTTGTTTTGTTTTTTATCTCTACAAAGTACCAGTGACTTAATTACATTGATTTTCCTTTATTAATTTCCTGTTTACAATTTTGCAGATTTCTGCGCTTTTTTATCATTTCTTTTCCTATGGTTTGGGCTTAATTTGTTCCTTCTTTGTTGTCTAAAATAGAAGTTTATAGTACTGATACTAGATTATTTTCATTTTCTAACATATGCACTCAGTTCCAGCTTCCCTCTAATTGTGGCTGTGATGTTTGGTGTTAACTGTCAGCTAAATAGAATGAGAATCATCTAGGGGATAGGCCCCTGGGCATGCCTGTCAGCCTTATCTTGATAGCTTTAATTGAGGTGGGAGAAAACCAACCCAGTCTGAGCAGCACCATGCCCTCAACTGTATAAATGGAGAGGGGGAGCTGAGCAGCAGCATGAATCCATCAATTTCTGTTTCCCAATTGTGATTGTGATGTGAACTACTGCTTCAAACTCTCAGCATCTTGACCTCTTCACTATGATGGAGAAGTCTTGAGCTGTGAGTCAGAATCAACCCTTTCTCCCTAAGTGTCTTGCTGGAGCATTTTATCATACCAGTGGGAAGAGAAACTAAAACAGAGGCTTTTACTGCCTCCTTCTATTTTAATAAATTATATTCTCGTTCTCGTCTTTATGTTTTAGCTCGTGTGTGTGTGTGTGTGTGTGTGTGTGTGTGTGTGTGTGTGTTTTATCTTTATGTTTTACCCCTCATAAGTCTTCCTTGGTTCATGTTATTTATAACTATATTGCTTAATCTTCAAGTATTTAGCATAATCTAGCTATCTTTCTGTTTGGGTTTTTGTTTTGTTTTGTTTTTTACTTAATCTTTTGTGGCCTAAGACCATACATTGTTTGATTCTGTTCTTTTAAAGTTTTTAGGGTTGTTTTGTGACCCAGGAGTCTTTTATTCTGGTTTTGTTTTATACTGGACAGGTTGCTTTTGTTTTGCAGAGTATCACACACCTCAGGCTGACTACCTATGCAGCCAAGGATAATCTTGAGCTCCTGATCATCCCTCCACCAACAAGTGCTGGTGTTAGAAGCATGTGACACTATGCCACCCTCAGAATGTCTGGGTGATCATTCTGCATGAGCTTGAGAACAAAGTGCATTGTGCTGTTGTAAGATGAAATATTGAAATGCTCTATAAATGTCAGTTAAGTCCCATTGATTGATGGAGCCATTCAGTTCAGTGTTATATCTTTCTCCATTACCTTACCTTTAACCTACTTATATGCTTATATTTAAAGTGAATCTCTTGAGGGCAAAATATAGTCTTTTTTTTAAAATTCACTCATGCAGTCTTTGTATTTAAATTGGTGAATTTGGAATATTTTCATTTAAAGTGATTACTGATATGGCTAAATTAATATCAGTATCTAATGTGTTTGTTATTGTTTATATTCATTGTCCTTAATTGTGTTTGTTCAAGTGAGGTTTTGTAGTTTCGTGCTTTTCTAGCTTCTCTGGTTTTGACTGAGCATTTTATAGAATTCTTTTTAATCTCTTCTCTCTTAACATATCAAATTCACTTCTGTTTTTAACTTTTGTGTTTCTTTTTTAAAATATATTTTCTTTATTTTATGTGAATTGATGTTTTGCCTGCATGTATAACTGTGTAAGGGTGTCAGATCTTGCAATTACAGACAGTTGTTGGGACTCAAACTCAGGTCCTCCAGAAAACAGTCGGTGTTCTTAACCGCTGAGCCATCTCTCCAGCCCAACTTTTATGTTTCAGTTTTGCTATAAACTTTACAATATTTGTTTACAACCAACCCAAGTTCACTTTCAAATAAATTGTATTATTTTAGTCATAATAGACATATCTTGTAACACAGTAGTCCAAATTCTTCTTCTCGAATAATTTCATTAGCTATAGCTATGAACAAATACATTGCTGCTTTTATTACTTCAGATAAACTGCTTTCTGTTAGATCAATGAAGAATGAGGACTGTGAAACCCTCTGGCCCCACCTATTCTCCCCAGAGCCTCTCTTTCTCTTGTCTTGGGCCTACCAAGAACTCATTGAACCATTCTGGCCAGCTGAATGTAAACTCCATCACTCAGACCAAATGCTTTATTAAAGCGGATAACAAACCACACATGAACAGAATTCCTGTAACATTTCGCCACTTTGTCTAATTAAAAAGGAAAGGTTCTGAGTCTAACATAGTAAAACTGCATACAATAAGAATAATTATGAAGTATTATTCAAATAGAAAGGAAAGGTAGTAACCTTAACAAAAATGAAACTACATACAACAATTATCAATTAAGAAATACATTCTCAATGCCCAGTCCATATGTAATTGGCAAATTTAGAGAGATTACTTCATTAGCTGTCCTCTCCTGAAGATGCCCCAGGTGAGCAAACATCTAAAATAACTTCACGGCTGCTGACTGAGATGATCCAGCCTCACAAAATACTCCAGGAAAGACTTAACAATTACCCTGATTTTCTCAAGGTTCTCCCAAAGATGTCAATGCCTACAGACAACAAAAAGCAGTCTAGAGAAAACAACGCTCATATTCCCAAAATGAAAACACAACATACCCTTCCCGCCTTACCTCTACCACCTGTGGTGGGCAGGGAGCTGACCCTCCTTACCAGCTGCAGCGCTTGAAAAATTCGGTCCTGTATATCACCTGGGCAGCAAAGTAGAGCTGACCTGTTGTAGGGGTTGCAGGTGAACTGGGACAAGAACCTGAGCATGGGAAATCTAGTTCTGCCCCTCGTTTGTGGTGTGGGCAGAGGAAAGATGCCCTCTCTCCCACCTCCCATCCTGAGGCCCTAAGAGTGAGAGCTGTTCCTGCCCCTCACCAGCTACAGCACTCTGGAGAGCGGCCCCTGCACCACACCTGGGCAACATAGGAGAGCTGGCCCAGGCAGTGCAGCTGTGGGAGAGCTGACTCTAAGGCTGTAGAAGCAGGAAACTGGCCCACCCCTTACTCATCACTACAAGGGGTGAATCAGCCAGGGCAATGCTGGAGAGCTCACTCTGGTGGTGAGAACAGAGAAGAGCTGGCAGACTGACCAACCCTGCAACTACCCAGGCCCAGAACAAGAATTATGAGTTGGGCCAGCCCAAAATTTACCTCATCTATGATCTGCTGGATCATGTGAAGGGATCAGTCCTGCAAACCCAAAGCTGCAGGATCTTTATGACACAGGGCAACAATAGGCTATCTAAAAGGAGTCCCAGTCAGGGCTCAGCATCGATAGTGTAGCAGAAACCAGAGGCTTCGAACTAGACCAAGGACTCTTTGCAATGAAACGCGCAAGTAAAGATACATGGACAAAAGGGTTTGCTGTGTGACTCACTGAGTCACACCACAGCCTTCATGACAAGACTGATTTTTCCTTTTTTTTTTTTCCCTTTTTTTTTTTTTTTCCTCTTTAATTTGCAGTGGGGAATTGCAAGGGCAGAGAGAAAGGGACAGAGAAATGAATAGAATTGAAATGCATGATATGAAAAAACACAAAGAAAAAATCAAAAGAAAGTTAAGAGAGAGAGAGTGGAGGAGAATCAGCCAGAACAGTGAGATGTGACTGGAAGAAAGCTAATATATGTGCTGCTGTTAAGAAAGAGCTCCTAACCAAGCTTCAGCTAAACTGTAAGACTTTCCCTGAGGGAACAAAGTTTTAGTAGCAGGAAGGTGGTGTGAATATGGCCACGTTACATGTATATATTGAAATGTTTTAAGGAAGCCAATTACTTGTACAATAACACTTGTAAAGATTCCCGGCACTCCACTTAGATGAGCCAACTCGGCTCAGGTGGAATGCACCTTGTACGGAGGCACGCCCTAAACGTGACTACGTAAACCTGTACACACCCCTTCTCTTAAAAGAGACAGTGCACGTTTCGATCTCTCTCCTTATCTCTTCCTGTCCTGCTTTGCTTCTGTACCCGCCTGGGAATTCTCTTAAATAAGCCCTTGTGTGGCCTCGGTAGTGTGTATCTCTTCTCACGAAAGAAACCAATAACACTCAAAAAAAAAAAAAAAAAACCTTGCAATTGGGCAGAATTGGAAGCACACCTAGTGCCCAGCAATTGCCTGACATGCTTTGTCAGCACTTAGAGATGGTGGATTTCCTAGTCTGGGTCCATGTCAATCTGACTTTAATCAACTGGGAAACTGCTATTCATTTTTTAGGGATTTAAACTGAATCTCTGGAACTGTGATCACAAAAATGTTGCTTACTCCGACCTCCAGACTTGCATTTTTATAATGTCTTCGTTCACCACACCATCTTTGGCTTCATCTGGGTCTGTGCTTTGTCTGGATCTGTGAGAACACATGGCAGCTGAGCTTGGCAGTGGCTCTAGCCCTGTGACACCCTTTGATCCTTGGACGCTCTTCGTTATTTTCATTCTCTGCTGCTTTAGCATGATACTACGTTCTTAAAGAATAGCAGAGATAATATTCCTTAAAATTTTTTAGCTTGGGAATTTCTACATGGCAATCAATTATAAATGTAACCCAAATCACAATTATAAATGAAATTTAAAAATCAATAAAAAAGAAAGAGAGTGAAACAAAAACACAACATAACCAAACTTATAAGACACAATGAGGCCCATTAAAAATAAATGGATTAATCTCATATTAGTAACTTTACAACATATCTAAAAAGTTCTAGAACAAAAAGAAGAAATAAGGTCCAAGATGTCAAGAAATAATCAAACTCAGGACCGAAGTCAATAAAATAGAAACAAATAAGCAAAAAAGGAAAAAGTTGGTTCTTTGAGAAAATCAATAAAACTGACCAATTTTTAGCCAAATTAATGAACACATGGAGGGAGAAGATCCAAATTAAGAAAATTAGGTATGAAAATGGGAACACAACAGACAACAAGGAAATCCAAAGAACCATAATGACACTTTAAAAACTATACTCCACCATTGAAAAATCTAACAGAAACCAACAATTTTCTTGATATATACCAGCTACCAAAGTTAAGTCAAGATCAGATAACCTATAGCCCCTGGTGAAACTGAAGTAATAACTAAAAGTCTCCCCACCATAAAAATCCCAGGGCCAGGTGATTTTAGTACAGAATTCTACCAGACTTTCAAAGAAGAATTAATACCAATACTCCCCAAATTATTCCACAAAATAAAACCAGAAGAAACATTTATGGGTTCACTGCTACCATGATATTTAATCCACATAAAGATCAAAGAACAGAATTACAGACCAATTTCTCTTCTGCACATAGATATGAAAATTCTCAATAAAATACTTGCAAACTGAATCCAAGAACACATCAAAAGTATAATTCACTATGATCAAGTGGGCTTCATTCCAGAAAGGCACAGAGGATTCAACATACGTAAATCAATAAACGTGATCCACTATATAAACAAACTGAAAGTCAAAAACCAAATGATCATCTCATTAGATGAAGAAAAGACCTTTGACAAATTGCAGTAATACTCCTTGATGATAAAAAGTCCAGGAGTGACTAGGAAAACACAGGACATATCTCAACACAAAAAAAAGGCAATTTACAACAAATCCATAGCCAACATTAACTTAAATGGAGAGAAATTCAAAGCATCTAGTAAAATCAGGAACAAGACAAGACTGTCCATTCTTTATATACCCACTTAACATAGTACTTGAAGTCCTAACTAGAACAAGACAACTGAAGGAGATCAAGGGAATACAATACGAAGAAAATAAGCCATGCAGATGATATGACAGTGCACATAAGTGACCTGAAAAGTCCCACTGGGAAAGTTCTACCACTGATTAAACACTTTCAGCAAAGTAGCAGAATACAAAACTTATAGAGAAAAATCAGTAGTCCTCCAATGTACAAATGGCAAATGAACTGAGAAAAAAATCAGAGTTAACAATACCTTTCACAATAGCCTCAACAATGTAAAATATATTAGGGTAACCCAACCAAACAAGTGAAAAACATATATGATAAAAAAACTTTAAGACACTGAAGAAAGAAATTGAAGATATCAGAAGGTGGACAGATCTCCCATGCTCACAGATCCATAGGAGTAACATGGTAATAATGATCGGTGGGCAAAAAGCAGTGTCAATGCGATCTCCATCAAAAGTCCAACACAATTCTGCACAGAACTCGAAGCTTCAGGTTCATGTTGTTAATTCCACTGAACAAGAATGAAGACCATTACCCAAATTCTTTGGTCAAATTATATGAACTTTATTTTCTGTCAGACAGAGCGCCTCCCTAAAGCTGGTTTGAGAAAACAGCATCAAACATAGGAGAAGGTAGGATTTGTATCAGCCCCCACAACTGCAAGACTAGAAGTGTTTCAAAGGTTTTATTTTGTTACACAGGAAGGTGGCAGAAGATTTCAAAATTATTTGACAAAACATTTTATCAGGGTGAAGGTTTGGGTAGTGGAACATGTCTAATTCTAGAAAATAGGTCAAGACAAATGGTCGAACCCAAGTTTTAAAGAGAACAGGAATGGCTTTATTTTGACCTTATAACCTTTTAAACTTAAGATGGAGTTAGGCTGGTCCATCAGCATGGATATACAAAGACCCAGCAGAGCTGAAACAGTCCTGAACAATAAAAGAACAGTTGGAGGTCTTACCATTGCCAATTTCAAGTTGTACTACAAAAGCTATAGTAATAAAAACAGCATGGTAGCTGGGCAATGGTGTTACAGTGCCCTTATTCCCAGTACTCAGGAGGTAGAGGCAGGTGGATTTTTGTGAATTTGAGAGTTCAAGGTCATCCTGTTCCACATGGCTAGTTCCAGGACAGCCGTGGCTGTTACACAAGGAAACCTTGTCTTGAAAAACAGAAACAAACAGACAGAAGGGTTTAGTATAATGGGAGGAGAGGAGAGAAACTATGGTCAGGATATAAAATAATTAGTAAAATAATCAACTGAAAAATAAAATATAAAGATATTTTAAAAAGCAGATATAAACCCACATACCTATAGATACCTAATTTCTGATATATATTTTTATATATCAGAAATATATAGCCAGAAATACACACTGGAAAAAAGCCAGAAATACACACTGGAAAAAAGCAATTCCCACAAATGGTGCTGGTCAAACTGGATGGCTGCATGTAGAACACAAATAGGTCCCTATTTATTATCATCTTCCACAAAACTCAACTCCATATGGATCAAAGACCTCAACATAAAACTACATACCCTGAACCTGACAGAATAGAAAGTGGGGGACAGCCCTGACCTCACTGAAGCAGGAAAGGACTTTCTGAATTGAACACCATTAGCACAGACACTAAGATCAAGGATTAGTAAAGGGAACATCATGAAACTAAGAAGCTTCTGTTTAAGGCAAAGGACAATGTCATTCAGACAAAGTGGCAGGCTACAGAATGAGAAAAGATTTTTACCAAATACACATCTGATGGAGGGCTAATATCCAAAATATATAAAGAACTCAGGAAACTTGAAATCAAGAAAACAAATAACCCAAATAAAAATGGTGTGTAGATCTAAAGAGAGGTTTCTCAACAGAGGAAACTCAAATGGCTAGAAGTGCTTAAAGAAATGTTCAACATCCTTAGTCATCAGGGAAATACCAATCAAGATCTCCTTAAGATTTCATCTTACACCAAGCAATGGCAGTGCCCCAGGGCTACACAGAGAAACCCTGTCTCAAAACTTAATTAATTAAATGTTATAAACTAATCTGATAGAGGAAGTTTTCAATCAGCACAGTCATTTCAGATGATGACATACACCGTGCTCTCTGCTTTTAGCTAATATTATAGTGAGAAGTTGGGTGAAGCAGAACATAAGGATTTGAAAAAGTTGCTATTTAGCCAGAAAATGAATGTATTTAAACTCAGAGCCAGTGAGAATATTCCTACTACCATGATTAGGCCCATTAAGAAGAATCCAAGTGCTTTGCATCAGATAATAGGAAAGATGCCTCAGATCCTATCCATCTAAGACTCAAGAGTGCAAATATTGTTCTGCCCAGTCTCAGCGACCCCCCCCCCGAAAATCTCCAGAATCACACCAACTCTCTGAATGCAGTTGCAAAGCAAGGTTTATTACAGCTATAGAGCTGGACTCAGCTCCTGTCACACAGCAATGCCAGTGAAAATGTGAGCTTACCCCCACTCAAAACCAAGGCTTTTTAAAACAAGAGATCAAACAAAGACCATAGAATTATCAGGCTGGGAAGTGAGGGGCCCAGAGAAAGTTTCTTTACTATTGCTGGCAGGTGAGCAGCTGCTGGCTGATTGGTTGTTTTAGGATGAGGAGAAGATGCTTCCTAGCTGGGCAGGAATGCCCTCTGATTACCCAGGACCTTGGGCACTTGGCCTTGGGTGCTTAGCCTTGGGGTTTTAGAAGCTTCTCAGGATTAGGGATTAGAAACTTCTCAGGATGAAGGACTAGAAACTTCTCAGCTCCCAAAATAGCTTCAGGCTTCAAGGTGGAGGGGCTTCAGTTTCCATAAACATAACTCATTTGAAAACTTTGCTTTAAAAAAAAGAAAGAAAGAAAGAAAGAAAGAAAGAAAGAAAGAAAGAAAGAAAGACAAACTTTGATTTAAGGACTTTCTGGAGTCCTCAGTTTACAGGGCTGCCTAGGTGTTTTCTGCATTTAAGCACTCAGGTGTTCGGAGACCATTGCAGTGGTGATCCACAGCTACCTGGCCACTCACTACTGAAGCTAACAGCAGATCTGAACATCCACCTGACTCCTCAAGCGTGGAGAATCCAAAATGTCTAAGTCTTGGACAAAGGGAGTCTAACAGGCCTGAGCACGACAGACATTGCAGACAGGTTTTTCCCTTTTACTCCCTTACATTCCTAAAGCTAGCCCCCAAGGGCTATTCGCTTACTTGGCCAGTGCCTCAGTTCCTGAGACAAAACACCACAGTCCTGTAGAGAGCTGCCTGCTGCTGCACTCTAGAGATGGTGCTGATTTCTGGCCTCCACCCACCCCCCTGTGGGTGAGTGCTCTCTTTTGATAAACAACTCCTTATTTGGCTTGAGCCTGGGGCGTGGTTTGCTGTTGCGTATGTGGACCTATGAGCTGTGCCCACATGGCTTATTGGGATTGGATGCCCTGAGAGTTTCTA
>PVIH01017208.1:0-42679 GCA_004025045.1 Sigmodon hispidus
CATCAATCCACAGAAGCAGAACTGGAGTCTGTACTGCTGTTTTGTGTGTTTGTAGCTTCACAGCCAATGGCTCCCATCTGCCCAGCTCTCTCACGTCCACCAAGGTACCAGTTTCATCATCACACCCTAGGTCTCACAACTCTACTGTGCATGCTTGGCCTGAAAGAAGGTAAGTACATAAATGGTACTGGCCCCTCCCGTTCTGGTTCAATTATAAGGAATAACCTCTAAGGCCTGGGCCACAGCTGTATATGGGTATTGTTCCATACCAGTCATGGCCTCAGATTTTTCTGTCAAGGCATGGGCCATAGCCATCTCTACCGCCAGGCACCAGCTAAGAGTCCAGGAAATGTTGCAGCACACTTGCCTTACATGGCATCCTGGAGGTGTGTTCCACTTCCAACAGTATCTCCTTGCTGGCTCCTCTAAGAAGAGTGGTCCAGGCCTTTGGGTCTTGGCACTCAGTAATGAATGTGAAGTGCTCATATCTCCAGTCTTACTGATTTCCAGTAGGTCTGCCCTGTACCAACATCTCCCAGTTCCTCTGGTCTGCTGACTGTCCATGCCACACAGGCTCTAGCAATGTGGTTATTGTCTATCTTCCAGACTCTGTGAATGGCTGTAGCATTGACCCCATGAGGTAGTGCTGAACTAAATCTGAGACACCCTTCTCTATAATGACCACATCTGATTTCAGCAGGATAATATCACACACCTGCTAAATGTGCTCTTCTTCTGTTTGCAGGATTTAGGTGAAATCTTCCTCCTGTTAATCTCTATCTCAGTCTGACTTTCTTCTTCCTCATACTCCAGAGAAGAACCCAGTAGCACAATCTGAGGGTTCTTGATATAGTGTTGCATTCATGGATGGGTAACATCATTATTAATCATGACTCTACATAAAGCACACAATGGGCTGGAAAGATGGCGTAGCCAATAAAGGCTAGGCTCACAACCAAAACATAAAGCACACAAGTCTTCAGTGATGCTACCAGGTATCTTTTCCACCCTTGAGTACAGCTTGACATCAATTTTCTTTTGACCGTTGCCTTCAAACTATATAGTCTTGACAGCATCCAGGGCAATGTTGCATGCCAAACAGTACTACTATCTGATGACTTTATAGTAATAGAGCTATTGATGATGATCAGCATCACATCATGATTATTGATGTTAACAAGGGTGCTGATTTTCCTCAGAGTGCTGATTATATCATCCAGTGCTGTGTGGTTAAACACTGATTACCACTGTTGGGTGCATCTAAGCACTCCAGGAAGTGCTTGGCCATAGACAGATTTCTCCAGCAAGAATATAACGGATGTGATCCCATCTCCAACCTCTTCATCCTGGTTCCTGATCATTTCAATCATGGACTTGGCTGTTGGATGCTAGAACTGAATCTCCTAAAGAATGGCATTGCAACATTGGTCATCACGATTCTCCCATTGAGTTCAAAGACATCTACATCAGAGACTTGTGTTCCAGAGATGTCTGAATTATGTCTGCTATTATCTTAGCACTTTGATATTTCCAGGTTGAATTCTCTTTCCCTGTCCATGCTTTATCCTCTGATTGAGCACAGCATGGGATGGTGGCCCATCATGGTGGGGGAATATCTTCATCCTTTTAAGACTCTGATAAGCAGATTTGGATGTATTGTACTATTTTCTTTCTGACATTCTCTCTTTCCCATTTTGGAGCCTAATCTTAGCCTTGAAGCTTGTCTTAGTCACTGTTCCATTGCTGGGAAAAGATACCATGACCAAGGCCATTCAGATAAAGGAAAGCATGTAATTGGGGGCTTCCTTAGATTTTCAGAGATCCATTATCATCATGGTGGCCTGCAGGAGGGCACTGAAGCTGCACCTGAGAGCTACACCCTGATCCACAGGCAGAGAGACACTGGACTTGGCCTGGGCTTTTGAAGCCTCAAAGCCTAGCCCCAGTGACACACTTCCTCCAGCAAGGCCACTCCCACTCCAAAAAGGCCACACCTCCTAATTCTTCTGATCATTCTCAAATTGTGACTAAGCATTCAAATATCTGAGCCTGTGGGCCCATTCTTATTTAAAGCAGCTCAGTGCTTTCTCTCAATAACCCTTACTCCTGAAGGGAATTTGGGTCAGTTGTCTTTCCAGGACCAACTGCAACCACTTTCTCATTTCTTCCTCATGATGATATTTTACAGGTTTTAGGTGGTTGGCTCCTTTAATAGTGCTAGCCACTCGCAGCAGGGGAAGCTAGAATATGGGGAAGTTGAAGCAGAAAAAGAAAAGTTTTATTTAACTTTCTTTATTTATGAGTGTACATGTGTACAAGTGTGCACAAATTCTCCAGCACACTTGTGTGGAGGTCAACAGGGAGAGCTGGCTCTCTTCTGCCACCGTATGGGCTCCAAGGATCAAACGCCAGCTGTCAGATTTGGTGGCAAGGTGCTGTCTAGCCACCGAGCCATTTCACTTCCCCCCTGTAGCTTTGTGACAGGGCACAAATGAACTTGTTTGTGAAAAGTATATCACTCCCAATGGGTCCTTAATTGAAATATCTTCCCAGAGTTCTATTTTAATGATACGCCCTAAACTTTATCAGAGGTCACAAGGTGAGGTGCTGGGGGAGCTGGAGATAGCCTGGTGATTGACTAAGTGATTCAGAGCACTTGCTGCTCCTGCTGAGAACGAGAGATTTGTTTCCTAAGACACGGTGTGACTCAAAACTACTGTAAATGGAACATAAGTCTCCGATGTAGATGGGTCTTCCTCTGATGACTTGTCCCCTCCTTCTTTTAGAGACAGGGTCTTGATGTGTAACTCTAGCTGTACTGGAACTCACTAGTAGACTAGGCTGGCTTACAGATGCCTACCTCTGCCTCCTGAGTGCTGGGATTAAAGGCCTTCAACACTACAACCAAAATTTGCCTACTTCTTTTTTTTTTGCCCAGTGAACTGGTGCTCACACCAGAAGTCCATTGGTCCTAAGGAGCTCTGGGAACTGACAGGTTTTCTTTTCATGTTCTTTTCCTCCCATTTCTGTGGCCTCTTAAGCTTCTTCTTCTTCTGGTACTGCATTCTGGCCTTTTCCAGGATGGCTGTCACTGTCTTGTACTCCAGCCAACTGCATGAGCAGCATGCTCCAAGTAAGAACACTGACCGGTATGTGTCAGCCACACAATCTCGAGATTGGCAGGGCATGATCCACTTTTTCTTGTCCTAGGGTAGAGAAGTCCCATTGAACACCTAGAGGGCCTGGCCTGGCTTGGTTTTGTGAGGAAGCATGCCACACACAGTGAGCCAGAAGGTACAGCTTGGGTACAGAACATGCCAGAGGCTTCGAGCATGGTTGAAATTCATTTGATTTTGGAGAAAGGCCAGACTTTTTAACTTGTCTCTGTAGAAACTGGCAGAAATGTTGATGTGAGCACATTGCATGACCACCAGTTTCCAGCCCAGCAGAGGCCTTGGGCTCCTGCACTAGGAGTTCCTCTGCCTTTGGGCATTGGCTGGGTGGTGGTGGCCACAGAGCAAACGTTTAATCCCAGCCCTGGGGGAGAGGGTAGAGAAAGGAGTGGGGGGGGGCAGGTGGATCTCTTTGAGTTTGTGGTGACAAGACAGTCAGGGCTACACCAAGAAACCCTGTTTTGAAAAATGAAAATAACAAAAATTTGAATTAAAAATCAGAATTCCTCCACCATCTTATTTTAGTGTGTGTGTGTGTTTCCTGTGGGTATATGCAGGTGCCCACAGGAACCAGAAGTCATGCACTGCCTTGGATCTGGAGTTACAGCTGTTGTGAGTCACCTGACTCGGGTGCCGAAATCTGAATGTTGGTCCTCACCATTGAGCAACAGGTGCTCTTAACTCCTGAGCCAAATATCCAGCCCCGGTCTATTCATTTACTTGTTTAAATAGGGTCTCTCATTGATCCGGAAGCTCATCAATACAGCCAGGCCAGATGGCCAACTTCAGGAGGCCTCTACAGTCCTCCAAGGCTAGGGTTACAGCAACAAGATACTTTTTATATGGGTTTTGGGGAATCTGAACTCAGATTCATGTGCTTGTGTGGTTTACCAGTTTTTGAGATAGGATTTCACTCTGTAGCTCAAACTGACATGGAACTCACTATAAAGCCCAGGCTAGTCTTGAACTTGTGGTAATCCTCCTGTCTTAGCATATCAAGAACTAGGTGTACAGATGTGAACTACCATGCCCATGTCCGGTCGGTCTGTCTGTCTGTCTGTCTGTCTGTCTGTCTGTCTGTCTACTTATCCAGGTTTTATACCCAGGTAAGGTTATCCTATTTTGCACAGGCTGCTCCAAACTCCTGAGTTCAAGTGACTCTTAGTGGCTGGGATGACAGACTTCCATCACCAAACCTGCCTTGGAGGACATTTTAAAACAGGGATAGAATCACTATCTCAAAACTAAACAAAATAAAAACCAAGATAATTGGGCCCTAGCTTCAAAGTTTCCAGTTCTGTAGGTCTATGGGTCTGGGCCTGAGAGTTTTGTTTTTTTTCTTGGATTTTAGGTGATGCTGAGGCACACATATCCAGGGATCACACTTTATTATGTTTTATTTTTATTTTATGTGTATGATTGTTTGGCTTGTATATATGCCTGTGTATCACATGCATGCATGTGCCCACAGAGGCCACAAGAGAGCATTGAGTCACCCTGGAACTGGAGTTACAGCTGGTTATGCTAGGAATCGAACCCAGGTCCTCTGGAAGAGCCTCCAGTGTTCTTAACCACTGAGCTGCCCTTGCAGTCCCTGGGGAGTACTTCGACAGCTATTCTCCTGGAGAATACGTCTGCACTGGTTTACAGCCTGCCCCAGCCTGCTGCTAGCCTGCTTTGCAGTTTCATCTGCCTTCTCCTTCCCTGCACACACCCAGGACTCCACGGAAGCTGAGATTCTCACCTCTCTAGGCAGGCCAGCTGCTCACACCTCTGCATCTTGTCTCTCTATCTGGAATGTCATCTTCTGCCACACAACTTCCTGTCTTAGCCCCCCACCCCACCCTGGAAGCCCCTGGCAGCTTGTTCACACTCTCCTGTACCTGCTCTTAATGCCTGCATTTCCACTGCCTATCCATCATCTCCTGGTCTCAGGAGCCTTAGTCACTCTGCCTCTAGAAACAGCTGTGGATTAAGGGAGCAAATGTGTGACTGGGGAAGTAGAGCAGGCAAATGGAGCCAGTGGTATCTAGACAGAGTACATCATACCACACGCCATTTGTGCCTGCTTCTCTCTGTTGAGTCTAGAGCCCTAGGCCGGGAGGGACATTCCCTGCTGACAAAGGTCTCTGACATTCATCCATGACATCAACAGTTCTTTTAGGAGCTGGCAGTCTGGGGACATGCCGTTGCACAAGCTTATGTGAGCACAGAGACATCTGGGACTCTAGAAAATACTCTTGAGTGGCAGATGCACCCTTTCTAGGACAAGTAAGATGCGGTTGATTTTTGCCCAGTTAGTCACAAAGTGTTGGGGTGGCTTCAAGTAAAAAATGGTCAGTGGCTGGAATTTATTCCTCTTCTTCCTAGGGATCCCAGTTTTCTCAGAAACCCACAAAGGAGGCCTGATTTGGCCCCAATGACACTAGACATAGGTGTCAGAACTGTTTGGATGTATCTCAGCAGAGTGCTTCCTATCATGCACAAAGCCCTGGCTTTCGTTGCCAGCACTGCATAAATGAGGCATGGTGGTGCACGCCTGCCATTCCAGCATGTGGGAGGGGGAAGGGACAGAAAGATCAGACACTCATGCTCATCCCAAGAATGAGTTTGAGACCAGACTGGGGTCCTTGAGACCCTGCCTTAAAAGAAAACAAAAATGGGCTGAGAAATGGCTCAACAGTGGAGAACACCTGCTATTGTTTCAGAGAACATAAATTCAGTTCCCAACATCCATGTCAGGCCTCTTTGACCTCTGTACCTTTAGCTCCTTAAGATCTGATGTCTTCTGGCCTTTGAGGGCACTAACTTCATGTGCACAGACACATATTTACATGTAATTAAAAATTTTAAATATAAAAAATAACAAAAGAACTGTCTGTGGATAGTATTTCCTGGAAATAGTAACTGTCTGTACAGAGGCTGTGGACACCCTGCAAGGCATCACTTCTCTGTCAGCCTCAGTGCTCTCTGTAGCCCAGCACAGTACTGCTTACCTTAGAGCAGACATTGCGCAAGATGCAGAGTCTTATGGGAGAGGCCCCAGCCTCTTTGACAGGAATAATAAGCGTTCACAGCTGCTCATTGAAAGTGAAGGAAGCAGGTCCTGTCAGTCCTGGAGCATGCTGCCTTCCATGTAGTGTCTACCTTCTTCCTTGCACGCTTCTATCCAATTTGGGGAACTTGGATCTCACCTCCTCCACAAAACTCTGCCTATTCCTGGAGCTCTCTACTGATACCACCTACCACACTTCTGGACAGGCCTAATGGATATGGACTAAGTGATTACAATAAGGGGTTTGTAAGCTAGGCTGCCCTGTTTCACTGTATAAAATGGGCTCTGCCCAAGGGAAGGAAATGCTATTCACAGACTGTACTGGGATGGGGTCCCACTGAATTACATAGCCAAGAAGCACCACTTCCAAGTCACATGGCCAAGTTCATGTCCTAGCTCAACCACATGGACCAAGCAAAGTGTGTGTAACATCCTGAGCCTCAGTTTTCCCATCTGTGAAGAACAGGATATTGTTGGCACTCTACCATATGTTCAAGCAAGGTTAAAACAGCAGCTGATATCTGGCTAGTATTTATTGAATGCCTAATTTCACTATTATTGTGGGAGCTAGTGTCTTTGTTGTATGTGTGGGTGTTTTTCTCTCTGAAAAGATAAGAACAGCCTGGGGACAATGAGCCACTACTTGTCCCTGTACCTAGCAGCAGGCAGAGCACCTGATGTCATTCCCTTAGGCCCTTCTTTCCTCTATTTGTCCAAATATACTCTTACTAGGCAGACCTTTCTTACAAATGTCAAAACTTCAAAACAACCTCGCTTAAGCTAACTGAAGCCTTTATAGTAGTCCTTGTCGGGGAGGTCATGGGCTCCAGGTGTGGCTGGAGACAGGACTCTCTGCACTGCTGCTGAGCTGGCCTTGTTTTCAGGGGATTCTCCACATGGCAGGAGATCACTGGGAGCCTTTGTTTCCTCCGTTTGCTCTCCCTTCTTCCCTTCCTCCTCTACACACTTTTCCTGTCCTTTCTGTTATGTCAGACAGGGCCTCATGTGGCCGATGCTATCCTCAGACGATATCCAGCCAGGGATGACCCGGACACCAGTTATCTACCTTCATTCCCAGAGTGCTGGGTTTACAAGGCTGCTCCATCGGGCTGGAGAGATGGCTCAGCGGTTAAGAGCACTGACTGTTCTTCTGGAGGACCTGAGTTCAATTCCCAGCAACCACATGGCAGCTAACAATTGTCTGTAATTCTAAGATCTGACACCCTTACACAGCTATACATGCAGGCAAAAACACCAATTCACATAAAAAAAAATAGAAATAAACATTAAAAAAAAACAAGGCTGCTCCATCATGCTCAACTCCAATTGTGTTGTTCCTGCAACAAGATCTCAAGTCAGGCTGTCTTTGAACTCCTGACCTTCTTGCCTCTACTTTCCAAGGGCTGGGAATGTGGGCTCATACAACTGCCTAAGAGCAATTTTAAGGAAGGCCTGAGTGATCTAGGTTGAGCTACATGGTCATTTTCGGACCAACCATGATTACCAAGCTGGGGTACCATGTCTACCATAGTCTGACAGTGACATTCCTACAACAGAAACATCCCACTCTTCCACCTTTGTTTTCTAAAGACAGGCTCTTCCTATATAGTCAGGCAAGCCTTGAACCTGCAGCCTTCCTACTTCAGCCTTCTGTGTGCTGGGATTACATGCTCTTGCCACTACAAACAATTCATCTCTTTGTGGCTCAGTTTACGGGCCATTTTCTCAGGAAAGTGTCCCCTCTCCTCTCCCATAGCAAATTGCCAACTCTCTGGCTCTAACCCTGGCCTGGGGAGAATGCACGGGGAGGAGAGGGCATTTCCTGGGGTAGACTCCCAGCCCAGGCTACCGCACAATATTGGTAGCTCACTCTGTGTTTGCTGTTATCTGCCCAGATCCTGACAGTTTGGCTCTCACTTCGGGTAGACCTTTGTGGGGCTGTGTGGTTGGAACTCTGAGTAGGCCAGGCATACCCACAGTTCAGGCCTGGAATTCCAGCAGATGAGGCAGAAGCAAGATCACAGTCAGAGCCGCTACAAGGTCTGTCTCCAAACAAAACAAAAACCTAAAACAAGATCCCAGCAGGGCAGTGGTTCTCAGCCTTCCTAATGCTGTGACCCTTTAATACAGTCCCTCATGTTGTTATAACCTCAACCATAGAATTTTCCCCATTGCTGCTTCATAACTGTAGTTTTCCTACTGTTGTCAATTACAGTGTAAACATCAATGTTTCCAATGGTCTTAGGTGACCTCTGTGAAGGAGTTGACCCCCTGGGGGGGGAACCCACAGGTTGAGAACCACTATAGTAGTTACCTTATCCCTAGAGGTTATGTCACAAATGGGGCTGAGAACTCGGTTTGGCACATCTGGGTTAGTAAGGCTTATTCTTCCTGGAGAGGCCAGCTGGCTTTAGGGCTCTCCAGGAATAGACACAAACGAACCCTTTGGCTGCTCCTACCTGCCACCCGCAGCTCAGACATCCAGTGATAGCCGGCATGGTGGACACACGGAAGCAGCAGGTCCTGGGCTGCCCTGTGCAGTGGTTCTGAAAGCAGTCCTGCCCTAGGAATCCCGGGACCCACCCTCCTGCCACCAGCAGCCTCAGAAAAAGTACTCAAAGTCATGGGAGAGCAGTCACAAGCCGAGAGCCATCAAGAATGCTTTCCTGAATCTTCTCACCTATCCAAGTCCTTCCTCCACCACAAATAACAGATACTCAAAAATTGTAGGTTTTTGTTATTTTTTTTACAAAACAAAACAAAACACAGCAGTCACTTTATTCTTAAGTTTGTACTTTACAAAACCACAAGGAAGAAGTCCTTGAGGGAAAGGTGTCGAGGAAGGAAAGGGGATAGCCAGGAAAAGCCTGCTCACCTGGGCACCAGGCAGATGCTAGGTCCAGGCCAGCACAGTAAGGCTTTGCGTGCTGGCAGCACAGCACTCAGCTGAATGGCCTCAAGAGTACTTCAGCCCTGAGACTGGTGTCATTTGATGGGCAGCTCCTGGCCAAAGCTCCAAAGGAAGTATGCTCCTGCCAGGCCAGGGAGGTGGCTGGCCAGCAGGAGGTGGGGCTAGCCATCCAGGAGCTTCAGAATGCTCTCCCGTTCCTTCAGGGTCTTCCAGGCCTGGTCCTTCTCCTTCTTCGTGGGGGTGCGCTTCTTCTGCCGGGCAGCCATGATCTTGCGAAAGGCATCCATGACCTCGTTGTCAGCCATGCGGACTCGTTGCCTCAGTTCCTGCCGGCTCACCTCCTCCTTTGCCAACCTGTGGGGGCCAGGTGTCATTGTTATCCAATGTCCAGAGTATGCTCCCTCCTCCTTCCAGCTTGAGCTTCCTCACAATCCCAGCTGCCACTTCTTGCCCTGTTTCATTCATGGCCAATGTGCACAGATGCAGAGCCACACTGACCTGGGACTGTGTGTAAGGCATTATGTAAGACCTCCAAAATGTTAATTTGATGCTGCTTATAGTAGGGGCTGCATGTTGGAGCTCAGGGACTATACAGAAAATCTCTGCCTTCCTGTCAATTTTGCTGTGAATCTAAAAATACTTCAAAAAAATTTTTTGAGATAGTCTCACACTGTAGCCCAGACTGACTTGGAAATTACTATACTGCCTAGGCTGGTCCTGAACTTGAGGCAATCCTCTTGCCTCTGCCCGTCAGATAGTAGGTGTGAGCCACTATCCCTAGATGGAGAGTCAGCTCAGCAGTTAGGAACAACATCTGCTCTTCTGGAGGGTCCGGGTTGGGTTTGCAACACTCACACGGTAGCTAACAACCAACTCTAGCTCCAGCAGATCCAATGCCCTCCTCCTCCTCCGCAGGCACCAGGCACACACAAGGTGCACAGACGAAGCTGTAGGCAAAACACTATACACATAAAATAAAAAAATAACTATTTTAAAAACCCCATAAACACTGGGCAGTGGTGGTGGTACAGTCCTTTAATTCCAGCACCGGGGAGGCAGAGGCAGGTGGATCTGTGAGCCTGAGGTCTACAGAACACGTTTCAGGACAGCCAGGGCTACACAGAGAAATCATGTCTTGAAAAACAAAACAAAACCAAATCCCATAAACTTAACATACAGACATATGTACACAACCAGCTCTCGCAGCAATCTTTCAAGGTAAAACCCATTTTATAAGAGTGAAAGAGCTGAGGCTCAGGTTGAAGAAGAGTAAGTAAAAGATCTGGAAGGAGCAGCTTCAGCTGGGCCTCGAGCTCTCCCTCTCCCTGTGTTAGCCCTTCCAGGGGCTCACAGATGTGCGAGGATCTGACTTAGATCCACTGACCACAGAGCTCAAGGTCTCTAGGAATCTAGCCCTTGGTGCTTGGGCCTGAAGTGCCTTGCCCACAGCCCTGCAGCTGGAGCCTTTTGAGAGCCCCAAACATTTCCACAGCACCCCACGCCTCTAACTGCACAGTGCTGCCTTTTCTCTCCTTTGGCCCTACCCTGGTCCCTCTTGTAGTTTTCCCCTTGCCCTTGAAAGGGAACATGAACCGGAAAGGATCTTGGATTCGGCCTTGCCTCGATATCAGCTCAGCTCTCGACTGGATGTGACTTCAAAGTTCCACTAGGCTCCACTTTATTGGCTTTTATCATCTGGTGAATGGAAAAAATGCCACCCACTCTCTGGGTGCACAAGACCTGGGCGCACAGTGGGCACCAAGCAACACTGGTTCCTTTATCCTCTTAAAGCTCAGCAGCAGCTACCCCTCCTTTGAATGGTGTCTCCCCCGACCACCTAAGAGAACAGAAATCTCTTTCTCTGCCATCTCCTTGGCCCCAGTATCAGGTCAGAGCCAGTAAGAGCCAGGCAGATAATCAAGAACCTGCTCTGTCAGGGCTCTGTGAGGGCCAAAGATCCTGCTGGAGCTCTAATATAAGGGCAGCTCCTACCAACAACACCCTTCACATGTCACCTCGACCCTCATCATCAGTGCAAGGAAAGTCAGATGGGAGACAATATAAAATGAACTTCACCAAGACTGATTCTCTAAAACACTAGTGCGGGTCACTAGCCAGACAAAATCAGATAGTCAAGAGAACATTAGCAACTCCTATGTCTGAGTAAAAAGCATACTGGTATTCATTATTTTCTCTATGATATTTTTTTGTGTATGTTATATGTGTACATGTTCATGTTGCCATGTGTGTATATGCACGTGGAAGCCACAGGTTGATACTATCATGCTTCACCTTATTTGTTTTTACTGTAATGTATGTTTATGTATTAATTGGGGGTTCACATGCCATGATGTGCATGTGGAGGCCAGAGGACAATGCAGGAGTTGAGATCTTAGACAGGCCTATTTGACTAGGCTTGTCTCTGTCATCCAAGCACTGGGGTTACAAATGTGTTCTTCTGAGGCCAGCCTGGCCGGCAACCATTTGCCCCTGAGCTAGCTCCTCAGGGTCTGAGGTATTTTTTGATTAAATAATCCATAAAGAGGGGCTGGAGAGATGGCTCAGAGGTTAAGAGCACTGACTTCCAGTGCTGTTCTTCCAGAGGACCTGAGTTCAATTCCCAGCAAAACCACATGGTGGCTCACAACCATCTATGATGAGGTCTGGTGCCCTCTTCTGCAAAACTGTATGCATAATAAATAAATAAATCTTTAAAAAAAAAAAATCCATAAAGAAAAAGAAAACACATCGGGTAGTTGTGGCACACGCCTTTTATCCCAGCACTCGGGAGGCAGAGGCAGGAGGGTATCAGTGTGTTCGAGGCCAGCCTGGACTACAAAGTGAGCTAGGACTCTTGCACAGAGAAACCCTGTCTTGGGAGGAAAGAAAAAAGAGAGAGAAGAAAACACACATATAAAAAGATGTACACAACACTGTACACCAACTATATTTATCACTGGAATTAGGGCTGGCAAGATGCTCAGTGGATAAAATGTGCATTACTCTTGCAGAGGACTGGGGTTCAGTTCCCAGCACCCATACCGGACAGCTAACAAACACCACTAACTCCAGCTGCAGGGCAGATGCACCACAGACACCTGCACTCATATGTGTAAACCCACATACACATAATTAAAATGAAGAAAAAAAACCAAAAAACAAAAAACAAAAACCCTAGGAGCAGGGCTGGTCCCTGGGGCAGGGCTCACTCACCTCAGCAGGTCATGCTTCTTGGTGCGGTTGTGTGCACTGAGTGCCTTCAGCTCAGCCTGCCGCTTTCGAAGCTCAGCAAGGACCTCATCCTCCGAGTCCTCAGCAGGCCGGTCCTCAGACTCCAGGAGGCCGTGGGCAATCAACTCCTCCTTTATTCTGCTCTCCAGGGACTTGGTATGTGGCACGCTGTAGGCAAGGCCAGCACCTGAGCTCCAAGGGCCAGGTGGAGGGCCCCCTCAGAAGATCCTGGGGCCCCCTTCCACCTTGTGAACCCACCATAACTACACATATATGTTTCAGGTTATGTTATGTTATGACATAGTTATATATGAGTTGCAATCTTTTATGATACATATTTTCAAGATTTTTAAAAACTATATGTAACTCTTAAATATATTTTGAATACAAATGGATCACTCCTTTACCCCATTTGGAACTCTGCTATTTTAATTCTTACATGTCAAGTATATTTCTGTAATGACTAACAGTTCTGAGTTATTTCATACATAGTTTGGGTGCTTGGCTAGCCATTCCCTTCGGGTGGGCATGTGGGTTATCTCCAGGAGAGCAAAGATGATCAAGTGTACACTACATCTGTCTAGAAGCAAGGCCAGACCTCCATCTGAAATGTCTGTGCTTGGTCAAACGGCCTCAGTCTGTTTACAAAGATGTCTCTGCGAGAAGACAGAGAGAAGCTGACTGACAGTGAGGCCCAGAGTGCAGGTTGGATGTCACTCACCTAAAGGGCTTGTTTTGATTTCGGGGAGAGGTGCTTGCTCCATCAGCCCCTGATTCTTTCCCGGATATGTCAGGAATAGGAGAGTCCTCCATAGGGGAAATAATATTTTCCTAAAGACCAGAGATAGATTAGGGGAAAGCTGTAGGATCTCCACTTCTCTGCTCCTCTCTGACATACACAGACAGTCCTCACAAGCTAGACAGAAGGTCAGCCATCTTTTTTACCCACTCATGTCAAAAAGCTTCCTCCAAAGCTTTGTTCATTCCAGAAATTCCTGTTTTGAAGGGAGGAAAATATCATTACCAAAAAAGGGGGGCACAAGAGCAGGTGACGGGATTATCTCAGCACGGCTCTTTGCTCCACAGCAGCTGAGCTACACTACATTTCCCAGGCTCCACTGAGGTCAGATGCACTCAGGAGACAAATTCTCCAGTGAAAAGTGACCTAAAGAAGTGAGAGTCCTCAGCACACCCAGAGCACTCCTTCACACTCTCCTCCTTACTCAATTTCTAGCCCCTACCCGTGGTAACCACGCCCAGTGACCTTGGTCAGGATTAAAAGTCACAATAAGGTGGAGCCTAAATCTACCTGGAATGCATGCCCCAGAATGTTCTCTGAGAGAAAAACTATTGTTACAGCCAAAAGAGGAAACAAGCTCCAGGACATAAAAGGATGTTTCTAAAGTCAGGCAGATGCACACACATTCAACGGTTTGGTTTCCTCAGATGGTCACATGTAGCTCTTGAGCTCAGGCGCCTCCTGCCTTTGTCTCTAAGTGTTGCAGGGATTACAAGCATATGCCACCACATCTAATTGCATTTCCCAGTCAAACTGAGTGCTCACCTCCACCAGGGCCTGCAGCAAGCGCTGTGTCAAGGCACCAAAGGGACAGGCATCTTCTGGCTGCTCGTGCTGGGCCTCAGACTTCTTCAACAAGGCATCCACATCTAGGGTGGACAGAGAGAAGATAGCAGGGGCCCTGAAGCTCTGGGAACCCAGCTCCTGGCCTGGAGTCAACAGGGAGCTAAGGGACATACCTTTTGTGTCCAGTTCTGTCAGTGGTCCCATGAGGCCTTTCTTCTTGTCAGCCACAGCTGCTGCCCGAGCCCCATCCTTCTGCTCCTCCAGCAGATCTTCCTGGGCCCAGCGCTGGGAGTAGTGTTTCCCCAAGGGGGGGATCTGCAGCAAAGAGGCCATTCAATTCTAAGAGGTAAACAGTGGCCACCTGAGCCTACAGTGGGGGCCACTCTACTGGCAAGGGACAGAGGAAGCACTCCATCCATCTTGTTTCCTACACTTATTTGTTGCCCAAATCCCTAGCCCAAAGCCAAGGTGGTGCTACAAAAGGTCAAGAAAATAAAATCTCTACACTCACACTCCAGTAAGAGAACCAGGATTATAAGGAATGGAAACAGCTGGGCGTGGTGGGACACACCTGTGGAATGATCACCAGGCTGAGCCTGGCCTGAGACTCTATCTTGTCTCAAACAAGCAAAAGAAAAATCAAAATACATTGAGAAGCTGAAATGCAATAATCAAGATATAAAGTATAAGCCTAGCATGGCCCTTAATCCCAGCAGGCAGGCGGATCTCAGAGTTCAAGTACAGCATGGTCTACAGAGTGAGTTCCAGGATAGCCAGAGCTGGTACACAGAAACCTGCCTTGAATGAAAAAACCAAACAACAGAAAGATAGAAAGTAAAAAGATACTGTGTTATGGATGCTCTTGGTCACAGGTAATTCTTCTAAAGAGAACTAGGCCCAAGGCAGTGATGAGAGGGATTAATTTTTGTGTTGTTTCACCTGTTCCTTTCCTCCTTTGAGACAGGGTCCTGACAGGTAGAACAATCTGACCTCAAACTCACAGTGAGACTACAGGTTGCCACAGTTCTTTAGATCATGACTGACTCTGGGGCCTTGTCCATGTTAAACACTTGCTCTACCACTGAGCTCTATCATATAACTACATCTCTGGCCTCAGATAAACATTTGTGTTTTCTTGTTTTTAATTTAGGTAAGTGTAATCAAAGCAGCCAAGGGACCAATGGAGTCACCAAGTGAGACCACTTCCTTAACTGTTCTAGGGAAGGGCCTCACACTTGCCTCAGCCACCCAAGTGCAACAGGTGCAAGCCACTGGTCCCGACTTCCTCTTTCTGCTGAGGAGTCTGGAAAGGCCTCTTTGGTGGCCATAGCATGAGCTCTGGCCTTCCAGAGTGAGGCGGTCTGTCAAGCGGAGAACAGCTTCTGCACAGACCCTGGTGAGACCAGTCGGAGGGAGACATGTCTGGTACGGCTCATCCATGCAGCAGGAAAGTGGGGTGTGGCCAAGGATACCAGAGAGGGGACTGGGGCTTCACCAAGCACTGAGATACTTGGACTCCATCCTGTGGCTGACAATGGTTGGGAAAAGCCTAGATGTAGCACACCTGTGGTGGTAGGTGCCCAGTAGCAGTCTCCTCCTCACACGCTTGTCCACTTTTTCTTTTATGGAACATGTTTTATTTTCATTAGAAATAAAACTAACTTGCTGGGGATGTATCTCTGCTGGTAGAGAGCTTCCCTGGAATGCATAAAGCCCCGGGTTCTGTCTCAGGACACTAAACTGGGCATGATGACACATCCGCGTAGTTCCCAGAACAAAGGAGTCAGAGGAAGAAGATCACAAGTTCAGGGTCATCATTGGCTACACAAAGTTCAAGGCTAGTGAGGGATATATGAAATCTAGCTTCAAAAAAACAAAAACTTTTAAGGCAGGTGTAGTGATGTCTGTCTGTGGTCCCAGACACCTGGGGACCCAAGAGAGGAAGATGGTGAATTCAGGGGTTGAAGGTCGGCCAGGGAGCTATAGCAAGTCCTAGGATCCTAGTGTTTCTTTTTTTTTTTTTTTTTTTTAAACTTTATTTGTTATTTATTTATTTATTTGCCTTGGTGTTTGCCTGGAACTGGAACTACAGACAGTTGTTAGCTGCCATGTGGGTGCTGGGAATCGAACCCGGGTCCTCTGGAAGAGCAGACGGTGCTCTTAACCGCTGAGCCATCTCTCCAGCCCCGGATCCTAGTGTTTCTTAAAGGAAACAGGAACTAACTTCCATATATCACAGAAAAAAAGAAAGCAGCCATTGAAAGCAGGGAGCAGGTTCAGAGGCTCTTAGGATAAAGGCAAGCAGACAGGATGGACTTCACTGTCAGATGCACACTTGGCTGAGGTGGGGTAACAAGAGAAAGCTGAGCCTGGTATCTGCAGGGGAAACACTGCAGGCAGGAGCCTGGAGAGGAAGAAAGTGGATGATGCTGCAGGCTTTGATGCCTAGGATTCAGAGGCATCTCTGAGCTCTCCTGGTCTCTAACCATAAGGCTCAGAGTTTCTACCTTATAATGTTCAGCTTCATCTTCAGGGGGCTTCAGGAGCTCCTCTAGTGTCCGCACCTCCTCACTGGTGATATCTGCACAGTAGGGCTCCACAGAGGCCCAGAACCTGCAGGGAGAAGCAGAGTCTGAGTGGGCACCTCTGGGTTCCTTTAGCCTCAGCGCTAAGACTCCACCACCAGTCCCTATGCCCCTCTATCTCTCTTCTATGAGTTCAGGCTCAGAACCTGTTGGGAGCATCATTCTTGGGGATCCGAGGCACGTCAATTGGGTCATCAGTGAATTCATATTCCTGGATCTTAGGTTGAACGTTTTTGGATTTGGGCCGTCCTGGGCCTGGCCCTGGCCCATGTCCTGCCTTCCCTTCCAGTTTCTGCTTCTTGGGCTTCCCATGTTTTGGGGGAGCACCAAGCTCATGGTCTCGACCCAGCTTCAGGAATCGTCGGTCACCTTTCTTATCCTGCCAGTCAGTAAGGATCTGAAACACACAGACAGTCCCTGTGAAGGAGACAAGAGACAAGCACCACTTTTCCACTACGGATAACTTGAGATCTAGAATTTGAGACTATTATGTAAAGTACTTATCCTTCAAAGCTCCGTTCCTTCTCTGTGACTTTTTCATATCAATTTAAGTACAGATCTGCATTCTGATTCCCCTCTGTCATGAAAGCTAGCCACAGACTGTTTGGTAGGAAGACCAAAAATTAAATTTTGAAAAGGTTATGGCCCAGGGCACAGCAGTCCTGAGGAAATATGCTGCTGGTGGTGTATTGGTGACAGTCAACAAGAGTCCTAGCTAGCCTTCCTTTCAATCATCACCCGGCCTGGGAGCCGTCTTCACAAATAACTGTCACAGTGTCTCAGAAAGCTCAGGGAATTCCAGGGATTACAAGTGGACAGAGTCCATCTTCAGAGGTCCAGTTGGATGGCATCCCTGCCCCTGGACCTGACTCTGCTGTCAATTCCCATTTGGGTCTTTCTCCCCATCCACCCTTTAGCCTTAACAGAGTTAACCTAATGACCCATTCCATAACTTAACACAATCTGTCTCTAGTGATGCCCCTTTGTCAGAGAATCACCTGGGTTTCGGCCTCCAGGACACGCAGTCGCCGGCTTGCAGAGGACAGCAGGGTCTCAAGCTCCAGTTGCAGGGTGTCCAGCTCCTCAATACCAATGCCATCATCCTCGGAGCGGGCCAGCACTGCTGTGTACCGGGGACAGACCTTCAGGTGGTCCACAGACTTGAAATCATGGAATTGCAATGGGCAGTCCTTCAGCTCACTCATGGCCCAAGAGATAGGACCCTGTAAAACTAGAGAGGACAATTCCACTGGGTGGGAGACAAAGTAAAATGGGAAAGAGGCCCAACAGACAAAGCAGGTTTCAGTGCCCTCATAAATAAGGATGGTGGCAAAGCTCCTATTCATAGAGCCCCGGTTAGATACCAAATGAAGGTGTACTTTGCTGAAGTATGCACAGGACCTTGGGGGTGGGCTTTATTCCTCTCTCTCTTTTTCTCTGACAAAAAAGGAAGCAGATTCTGAAAGGGTATGCATCGACTCCTAAGTGCAATTACTGTCCTTTTGTTCAGCACTTAAGTTGGACCCAGAGTCTCACACATGCTATAGCTTCAGTTTTTTTTGTTTTTTTAGAAAATGTCTCACTATGTAGCCTTGGCTGGCCTGCTCCTCATTATACCTGCCTCTACCTCTTCCCAGAGTGCTTGGATAAAGGCGTGAACCACCACACCTGGCTCCCAGTCCTTTGATTTTTACATTTTATTTATTTATTTTTGAGACAGGGTTTCAAACAACCCAGGCTTGTTTCCACCTCCAAGCGACTGAATTGTAACCACACCTGGTTTATGCAGGGTTGGGGATCCAAGTCAGGGCCTTGTGCATGCTAGGCACATAGTCTTCAAACTGAGTTACATTTAACCCCTTTTAGTAAATTTTTATTGAGACAGGCTCTCACTAAGTTGTCCAGGCAGGCCTTGAACTTAACTTACGATCCACTTGCTTCAGTCACCCAAGTAGCTAGGTTTACAGCCCTGCATGATCAGGCCCAGCTTCCTAGCTGCAATTCAAACCCAAGTAGTCTCAAACCTGTATAGGAGAGATACCAGTGTGCTCTGTCTTCCTAAATCCTGTTTTCCCGTGTTGGGTTGTTTCAAGCATTCTATCGTACAGGGTTCGTCTCTTGTCTCACCTCATTCCACCTTTGCACCTCCTCTGTCCCTAGCTAGTTTGGAACATGAGCTGGTCATGCAGACAGAACTTAGTTCCAGCCCATGTTCTTCTTATGTGCCCTTCTAAACATGTTATTTAACCTGAATCTCAGGTTTTTTTGTTTTTGTTTTTGTTTTCCCAGTACAAGAGATGATGCCTCGGTTCGTTTCCCTATTAAAAAGTATAAATCTGTAAAATGGGGGCATCAAGAGTACCTACCTCCCTGGAATGTTCTGAGGATTAAGAGGTGATGCTCGTCAAGTGCCCAGTTCAGTGCCTGGCACAGAAGTGGGACTGCTTAATGGCTGGCTCCACCTGTGTGTCGCCCCAAGATCCCGCCTCCAGGGTCCTCGTCCTCTAGGGAGCCCTTAACACAGCCCCCGCCTCTCCTACCTCCTCTCTGCGGGCTCCTACAGGCCCCGGACCGCAGGAGGGGGCGGGGAGTTCAGGGCTTTTGGAGCAACCGCCCCGGAACTGGCTATGGGCGGGCCCCCTGCAGTTGACGGGAGGGCGGGGACACGGCCAGCCCACAGTGGCCTGCGGGGATGAGGGTCTAAGGTCACCTACGAACCTCCGGCAGGTGCAATGCTAGGCCTGAGGCGTCACCTAGGAAGCAGCCCGGGGATAGGGCGGGGCTCAGAGCCCAGATCTCTAGGGACCGGCTGTCCCGCCGAGCCCCAGGGCTGTAGGAGGAGCCCGGAGAGGATAGGGGAGCACCACCGGAAGAAACGTCGGGCTTCTCCGGCTCGGCCTCTCCTAATTTGGTGCCCAACCTGAGGTCGGGCTGTACTATGGTTACATGGGGGGAAGTTACAGCCAAAGCGACAAAAACCAAAGGCTCTGGCAAAAGATGTATGGAAACCAAGGAGGTCTAGGGTGCTACTGAGTTACTACAGGCCTTTGACAAGTCCCAGCGATCCCAGAGTAAAATCGTCCCGGAGATCCGAACGTCCCTCGGCGCTTCCTCCCCGGTCCTGCCCAAGATGGTTCCTCCCGGAAGTGCTGGTGGACACTGCGGCTGCGCCTCTCGCGAAAGGGCTGGCGTCGCGGGGCCGGGCACTTCCGCACTTCCGCTTTCCGGCCTAGACAGCACCCGCGATGGTGAGAGACCCGGGGCTGGGGGTGTTCCTGTGTCCTGCCTGAAGAGGCTGTGGGTTTGGGGAAGATGCCGTTTGGTGCCGGGGCTTGCGGCCGTAGATTGCTCTGGGATGAGGGGGCACGATGAGGATGCGGAGGCAGAGGGTGGGGCGAGGGCCGAGGCGAGGAGGAAGGGGCAAACTGGGAGGTGAGCCTGGCCCAGAGCTTTCCAAATTGGGTATTCCCGGGAGGAATGAGCTCTCCCCAAAGTTCGGAGGAGGCAGCAAGCGGGGCTGCTAGGCCTGGGGTGGTCGCTCGCAGTCGAGGTAGGACCTCAGAGGAATGGAGCGGGGCCTTCTCCATCCACGGTAGAGATTAGCTAAGGACGCCCCCATGTCTGCCTTCTTGATCTCACGGTACCCCTAGGCAAGTGTCCTCTTCTCCTTATTAGCCTCTCTGTCCCCCCAACCCCTTGCTTCCAGGCCTCAATGAAAGTTCTGTGCTGTTTCTTCCATTCAAACTCCTTCCTAGTAGTGCGGTACCGTGTTGTACTTAATGTATCTAAACGCTGATGAGCGCTCGCCCTTCCTTTCCTGGGAATGCTCAGGTTTGCTGTCTGTGGGTGGTGCTCCGTACCGTTGTGTCTCTCTTCCTACTGCTTTCCCCGAGCATGCTGGCCAAAGACTTCAGTTCTGAAGACAGGACTGCTTGCTACGCTCCCGTGACTCGATTGTCTGGGGAGATGCCGTGAAATTAGACCCTCTTGTTCAAAAGTCATCTGCTTTTCTAAACTCGCTCGTTCTCCCGTGTTCTGTGTTCTAACTGGTTTCATTCCTCAGCCTGGAAGCTTTGACTGAGGACATAGCTTTTTATTTTTAAGCATTTAAGGTTATTGTACTTGAAATCATCTATTCACTGAAGGGCAATCATCACAGGGCTAGCTACCTAAAATTCACTTTTAGTTTTCTTTCTTTGAATATTGACAAAATACTCAAATAGCCACTACTACAATCAAGGTAGAGAATATTCTATTACTTTTGCCATGGTACCCACTACCCCAGTATATTACTAATTTCACCCATCCAGTTTTACCTTTTCTTGGTTGACATATAAATAGAATTCTCTAGCATGTAGACAGAACCTAATGCTGGTCTGCATGACCGCTGTGTTTTTAGTCGTCCCCCATGATGCTGTGCTTGTCTGCACTGCTCCAGCCTGAGCTCTGTGCCTCTTCTCTGCTGTGAGTCTCACTTCCCTCTCCTTCTCATTCTCCAGACAGCCTCCGTAGCTGAAGTCATATAACTTCCTCCTCAGAAAGCCCAAATGCTTCCTGCCACATTGAGAGAAAAGCTAACTCAGTGGACTGGCTTTCTAGATTCTCTAGGGTTTTACCCCAGCCTGCCATTGCAGCCCGAGCTGTGCGATTTAGTGTGCTTCTCCATAGTTCACTTACTCCACAGAAAATTTGTAAGACACTGTGTATAGGAGGTGCTGAGCTAGTTGCAATCTTCATAACTGAATAAAGTTAACAACTGTTGGCTATGAGAGCTACAGACTAGTGAAGGAAGACTCATTTAACAAAATACATGAAGAGTGGCTTGTTGTTACATGTAAAGTGTACATATCATAAACTCTGGTAAATGCCCTGAGGAGGAAGTCATAACGACCACTTTCAGGAAGGAAGAGGCCTTCTCAATAATCTGAGCTCTGAAGGACTGACGTAAGCAATGAGGAGGAAAGAATCCAGGTGATGGGTCAGCATGTGATGACCCCTAAGGGGAGAGGACTTGACTGAGATATAATGTAGCTGATCATTATAGCTGACCTTGTCCACTCTACTGAGAATGTCTATGTTTTTTCTCATTGTAAAATCTTCCTGATCTTGTCTGTAGTCAAACCAATCTCCTTAGTATAGATTATTTGTAAACCTAGTTATTTTGTATCTTTCCCTCCATTAGCCCTTGTGATCCTCATTCAGTTGAGTTATTTGAGAGCAAAAGTGATCAGACTGAATTCCCAGCATGCTCAGGGCATAGGTCAATACATTTGTCGATGTAGGAAGGACATGGATCCCTCTAGATCAGTATTGTCCAGCCTTGGCACTGGTGGCTTTTGGGGCTGAGTAATCCTATTGTGCATCCGGGATGTTGGGCAGCATGGTTTGCCTATGCCCACGTAGGTCATAACAGTCAGTTTTTCTCCTCATTTTGCTAAATGCCAAGCAGAATTGTTTGCTGCTGGGAACCACTGCTCTAGACTCCTGACTTGACTGCGTTTTGAAGGCAAGATATATTCTGTTCTATGTGATGATGGTGCCCGAAGCCTTCAGTGCTGATGTTCTATAGGAACTGCTGGTACATAGAAGGGGTACTGGCTTTGTTGAGGCCGACTCTGGTGCTTCCTAATCTTGGGTTTTTTCCTGCAGACTGCCACTCTCCGCCCCTACCTTAGTGCCGTTCGGGCCACACTGCAGGCTGCCCTCTGCCTGGAGAACTTCTCCTCCCAGGTCGTCGAACGACACAACAAGCCAGAGGTAGAAGTCAGGTAGGAAGAAGAGAGAGTGGGACTGAGAAGGACAGGTCACAGGGGCAGACTGTCTAAGGTGCCGGAAGCTTAGGTCCTGGAACTGTGAAGATCCCGTCAGTGACATCTGTCCTGCTGCTGAATGAATGGTGGTTCTTGATTTGGAATTAAGAAAATAGGGTGGTGGTTCACAGGCCAAAACCCATGGGAGACCTGCCCCAAAGTGTGGCTTCTTAGAGCAGAGCTGGGAGAAGTCTCCAGTAGGGTTACTGAGCCTCTGGCAGCTCAGAAGTCACTGGATTTAGTTCCCAGAGATTACATCTCTGTATTAATAATTTAAGGATGAGAACTTTTTTTACTTTTTATCATTAATCTTAGACCCTCTTATGCAAAATATCTTCATATTTTAAAGTATTTTTTCTCTTGTCTGGTTTTCATTTTATAAGTAAATATTGTTTCTTTTTGAAATTTTACCTGGCAAGGAAATGACATAGACTGCTAATCCCAACACGTGGAAGGCTGAAGGACTGGACTGGTAATAGAACCATAGGGTCAGGGGCTAGCTTCAGGTACAACAATTATTTTCTCAAGAAACCAAAAAAAGCAAAAGGAGAAAAATCTGGATGTCCATAGTTGAAGTAAGCCCTGTTACCACATAGATGCTAAAGGTATTTTTGCTGCTGGGGATTGAATCCTGACTCTTGGGTATGCTAGGCATCTACTCTGCAGTGAAGCCATATCCCTATCCCCAAAATGACTCAAACAGTTCTAATATTAGGATGGACTGTGTTGGCACGTGATACACATGGTTTTCACGAAGCATTTTCAGATGATGACAGTTCATAGACCACAGGTACCTTTAAACATACCTAGAGAGTCAATGGCATCAGCTTAGTCCTCTGGTTTGTGTTTTTAGGAGTAGCAAAGAACTCCTATTGCAGCCTGTTACCATCAGCAGGAATGAGAAGGAAAAGGTTCTGATTGAGGGCTCCATCAATTCTGTCCGGGTCAGCATTGCTGTGAAACAGGTGAGTCACCATGGAGGGAGGGGGCCACAGTTAGGACTGTTCTTCATAGCCAGGGATCCCATCTGAACGGTCAGCCAGCTAGATTCAAAGCCTGCTTTCAGGAATTTACTTGGCATGATTGTCCAGAGCAAACTGATAGAGCCAGGTGTGGTGGCACATGCCTGTATCCTAGCACTTGGAGGGATGCTGAGGATGGAAAGCCCAAAGGCAAGCCTGGGCTATGTGGTGAGTCCCCATCCTAAAAAAAGCAACAAAAAGTGGACCAGTAGATTAAAACACAGCAACTCTATCTCATAGGCCTTGCTCTGGCTTACAGACGAGGAAATGTAGCAGGAAGGACATGGAACCAGTTGGGTATTGAGCCAGAGAAGGTTTCTAACAAGTAATGATGGTGGGCACTTAGGGCCAGCACTGGTTTGATAACTGTAGTCTCTGAAACTGCCACTCTGTTTAAAAATAGCTGGTACAACACACATGCACATACAAAATTACCCCCCCAGCCCCAAAAAAGGAGCAGACCATTCGATTCTAGCTTATCTTTCAGAATCAGTGGTGTAGGCCAGCAATGGGTAGATGATACATCCAGAATCAGAAAGAAAATGCCAGCAAGAACACTGGCATAAGTCTCCGAACTGAAGATCTGTCTAGCAGTGATTGCCCATACAAATGTCATAGCATTCTCTAGTTGTATTTTCTCTAGTAGTTTCATAGTTGGAGGACCTACTTCTAGGTCTTTTATCCATCTTGACTTAAATTTTGTATATTGTGTAAGATAAGGCTCCAGTTTCACTCTTCCATATATAAATGTCTAGTTGTCAGCATGATTTGTTGAAGAAATTCTTGCCATTGTGTGACCTTATTACTTTTGTTTGGGATCAGTTGACTATAAATATTTCAGTTTCATTCTGAGCTCTCCATTTTGTTTCAATTTATATATGTATGAAATAGAATTTCCATTTCTTACACATTTCATTAGGTGATGTTTGATAAATGTCTAACAGACAGGTCTTTGTGTTGCTGTCTTAGTATCACTTGAATGGCTATTAATGATTGTTTTAAATTTGGCCTAGATTCTATTTCTTGTTTGAGAAGAAACTTTGTATTCCAAGTAGGAAAACAGTATCATTTGCAGCCATGCGCGCCCCCCCCCCCAGCAGACAACTCTTAAAAATAACAAAACAAAACAATGTAACAAAATTTAGATTAGCGCCTTGTTGATTTGAAAGCTTTCAAGGTTAAAAGGAAGGTTAGGCAGCACTGGAAGGCTGGGGGACTCCTGGTGTCTGACTGTCCAGATGCAGAAGTAATTGGAAAAGTTGAAAAAGGAGAGGCTTCAAGATTGTTGGATTTTGGTGATGTTTAAGACAGACTCTCCTTGAGGAAGTCTCTGATATCCAGGTGGTAGGTGCCACTAGCGCTGAGGAAGACCACGATAGTGACATGAGGGTGGTCAGGCAGTTTAAGATACAGGGGTGGCGGGGCTGGAGAGATGGCTCAGCGGTTAAGAGCACTGTCTGCTCTTCCAGAGGACCCGGGTTCGATTCTCAGCACCCACATGGCAGCTAACAACTGTCTGTAGTTCCAGTTCCAGGCAAACACCAAGGCAAATAAATAAATAAATAAAGTTAAAAAAAAAAGATACAGGGGTGGACTCCATTAAAGCTGATTGAAGACTCTAGTTTGCCAGAGTTCCCTTCCTGGTGTCAGATGAGATCTCAGTAATGTCCATTAAGGCAGATTGGCCCTGGCTAGGACCTGCCTTCAGTTAGCCGCAGGTGCTGCAGTTCAAAGGTAAGCAGTCTGTTCCCACCCGGCCTCTCTGCAGTGGGGAGGTACTGGGACCAGAAAACCAGCTCAGGGTGGTTTTGGCTTTGCATGTTTGAGAGCTGTCTTTCTCTTGCTGTTACCAGGCTGATGAGATTGAAAAGATTTTATGCCACAAATTCATGCGCTTCATGATGATGCGAGCAGAGAACTTCTTTATTCTTAGAAGAAAACCTGTGGAGGTGAGATCTATGCTCTGGTATTTGTAATCCCCAGGACTCTGTCCTTGGGTGGTCTGATGTGGTTTGGTTTTTGCAGTCTTGGGGATGGAACCCAGGGCCTTGTACTGCTGGGCAAGTTACTGAGCTATTCCTGGTGTTTTGTGGGGTTGTAAGCCAAGGGCTGCTGCTGATCCACCTGTAGGGTATCACTGAGTCAGCCCATGCGTGATAGCAGGGAGACAGAACCCAGGAGGAGGTAGGTCTATGTAGTGCATTCCTTCACAGAATGTTGGGCCTAGTCACAGACAAAGCAGTGATTTCAAAATCCTTCCTGAGCTGGTTGTGGTGGGCATTTATTCCAGTATGAGGGAGACTAGCCAGAGAATCCTGTGTTTTAGGCCAGCCTTGGCTACATTTTGATACATATCTCCAAAAGAGAGAGAGGAAGAGGAAAAGACAAGAAAAACCAAACCAAACCTTCTTAAGCTCTCTTAACCTAACTGTAGCTTCTCAAAGCCCTAGTGAACACTGAGGTGCCTGCTGCCTGCCCTTGTGTTTAAAGGTACCTGCGTTCACTGCATAGGCTTCTTGCCAAATCTCCCTGGTGACCTCTAGCAGCCACCATAGAGCAGCAAAGACCTTCACCCAACATACCAAATGCCGCTCAGTTCTTCACCTTGAGGCACCTTTTTTCTGTCCTCACACTGACCTCGGGGGCCACCCTTCCTCACACATCCTCCTGTAGATAACCGTTCCAGTTCTGTCCTCTTCCATGTCAGCTCTCAGGGCTTTTCTGTTGGGTTGGATTCTTTGGAATAAGGTTTGCAGTTCCTTTATTCCCTTAGCTCATTTCAGATCAGGGCTGTTTGTGCCTTTCAGGGACATCTGATTGACCATACAATTTTGAACTGGGTTCAGTGCTTGGGTCCAACAGACCCACCCTATGCTCCTCTCCCTGAGCCTGTGGGGGGTTGCTGACTAAAGGAGGAACATGTAGCTCAGGAGAAGATTTTAGCCAGTCAGAAGTCTTCATGTGAGTGTGGAGAAGATTTGGCAACCAGGTGTCCCTGGGGAACTAATTTGTCTCATCTCTTCTCCTTCCCCGATGGCTTTCCTCCCCAGGGGTATGACATCAGCTTTCTCATCACCAACTTCCACACGGAGCAGATGTACAAACACAAATTGGTGGATTTTGTAATCCACTTCATGGAGGAGATTGACAAGGAGATCAGTGAGATGAAGCTGTCAGTCAATGCCCGGGCCCGCATTGTGGCTGAGGAGTTCCTCAAGAATGTGAGTAGCCCATTACCATACCAAAGGTGAAGAAGCCAGGGCTTCTGGGAATGTGGCATTGACAAGATAGTCCTGATAGGCCAGGACTCAAAAATCTTTGAGAACCCCCAAGTTTTGTGTTGTTTTGTTTCCTTGTTTTTTTCTGCAAGCTTGGAAGGCAAGTCTGTGGTAGAAATGTAGGCATGAATTCTGTATTTCCAACTCTGTAGTCTCTACTTGTCCAGAGTGAGGAGGAGAAAGGGCCTTGTGAGTCCTGAGACCATAGGACAGCAATCACGTGTAAGTCCTCTTCTTGAACAAATATTTTTCTTCAGTGTCTGTTTCTCAAGCTTACCATAGTTTCTTCAGCATGTTTCCCAGTACTCAGGGCTTGTAGCATCAAACTGAAGGAGCACAGGGCTCTGAGGAGGAGAGGTTGTTTATATAAGCAGCCAGCATAGCTTTGTGTAGAGATTCAGGACATGCCACTGCCTTCCAAACAGTCTTTGGTTTGTTGATACATTCCACTCAGAGCTGTCTGCTCCCTCCATGGTAGAGTTAATGTTTGTTCTGACTAGTGAATACAGACCAGCCCAGAGGAGTTCAGAATCCTAAAAATGGAAATGACACCCACTTTCCCCTGGGGTTTAATTATCCTGTGGGTGGCCAGTACACAAGACAGTGTTGTTTATGCTCACAAATCAGACCTAAGTGTGGACCTGACTCTTCTGTCTACCCCAGGCTAATCACTGGTTAGCTGAGCCTTGGTTTCCTGGGCTGGGATGAGGGTGCATTGTTCAGGAAAGCTGAGCATTAAGATCCCATGAGATGACGTGTATGGGGGGGACTGGGGTGGGGTTGAGGCTGATTGTGCTCACAGATTCCGGAACAGGTTTTGCAATCACCTGAAGCTATGAGAGCTGACTGACAGTGGGTGCTGGGACCCGGCCCTCAGGTCCTCCAGAGGGAGCAGTATGTAGTCAGTCACTAAGCCATTTCTCCAGCCCCTAGTACTTAATATTTGTTGTCTTTTCTTTCTGAGACCTGGTCTCACTGTGTAGCCTTGGCAGACCTGGAGCTGGCTATGTAGATCAGTCTGGACTCAGAGGTCTGCCCGCCTCTGCCTTCTGAGTGCTAGAGTTACAGGTGTGTGTCACCAGACCTAGCTGCACTTTCGTTTTTATGGAGGCAGTAAAGTTCAACAGTATTGTGTCAATTCTCTAACACTCAAAATAGGAGTCTAACACTCCCATGCCTGGAGTATGTGATAAATGTATGTGGGTTTTTTTTTTTTTTAACATTTTATTTTTGTTTAGTGTGCATTGGTGTTTTACTTACATATATGTCTGTGTTGGGTCCCCTGGAGCTGGAGTTACAGTTGTTAGATACCGTATAGGTACTGGGAATTGAACACGTCCTGTAGAAGAGTAGTCAGTGCTCTTAACGCTTGAACCAGCTGTCCAGCTCTGTGTGTGTTTGTCTTATTGTTCTTGATATTTGTGTGCTTCCGTTTAAACTGGGACTTTGGTGAGATGTCTGACCAGTTAGACCTACAAGGCCTTATACGAATGTTATGTTAAATGAGTGAGTGAGAACTACCCAGTTGTGTTTCTAAATTTCACAAGTGGGAAGCTTAAAAGACAGGGTAGGGACTGTACTGGGACAATCCCCTACAGTCGAATCCCAGGTGAGATGGGAGCAGTAACCAGCTCTCTACTTCTCCTGGCCAAGAGGGACTCAGAACTTGGAACAACAAACAAGCAAACAAATGGTACAGTTGCTTCCAGGCTGTACCATCCTCTGCTAGACCAGCTGTGAGGATGTGGACAAAGACAAAAATACCTAAAACCGATGAGGGGAGGGGCTAAGGGTCAGGTGCTAGACTTAGAGGACCTGGCACACGTACGCATACGCTCATGTGTGTGCGTGTGTAAGTAAGAGGAGACTAGGAACAAGTGGTACCTTCCCAGAATGTCATGTCCCTTCAGGAACTTGCTCTATTCCAGCCTCATGTAGTGTAGTACAAATACGGAATAAATACAAGACCAGTGAGAGACAAAATGCTGAAAGCAAACCCTGACCCAGAATGTGGAATAAATTTAAATTTGCTGTTCTTTTTGTTTGAATTTTTTAATTGTTTTAAATTGTGTGTGTGGATACATGCACATGAGTGCAGTGCCCAGGAGACCCCATGGTCGAGTTGCATACCCAGGAGCAGTAGAGTTATAGGCAGTTGCAAGCCACCGAACATGGGTGCTGGGAACTGAACTCAGGTCCCCTGGAAGAGCTGCAAGTCTCTTAACCCTAACACTTTCTTCAATCTATTTTAGTTTTAAAAATTTGTTTGTGCATGCACATAGGGCCACAGCATCCAGCAGAGCCACTCAAGCAGGTCTGCATGTGGCTGAGTTGGGCTGGGTGGGACTTGGTAGCCCTTGCCTCTGACAGAGATGCCACCAGGCAGCTGCCAGCCTGT
This sequence comes from Sigmodon hispidus, assembly GCA_004025045.1. Classification (NCBI taxonomy): domain Eukaryota; kingdom Metazoa; phylum Chordata; class Mammalia; order Rodentia; family Cricetidae; genus Sigmodon; species Sigmodon hispidus. Next base: position 29,049 of record PVIH01017208.1, read on the forward strand.
CACTGCCTCACTGTTCCACTTTCCTTTTGGAGCTTGGAATTGAACCAAACCAAGGACTTTGCTCCTGCTGCTCAAGTCCTGCCTGCAGCGGACGTCTACCCCCAGTCCACTTTTTACTTTTAGTCCCAAGAGTCCTCAGATTTTCAGTCTTCCCACTCCAGCATCTGTAGTAGCCGGACTGCAGGCTTACACAACCAGGCCAGAACAAATTGTTCAAATGAATTCTCAGATTTGAATTTGTTAATGGCATCTGTTGTCTTCAAAGTTGGCAACAAATTTGTAGCTTTGAACATTGTGTGGCCCGGTCCTGGGGAGTGCAGTCTCTGGTTTATAAGTGTCCAGAGTTGTTCTTGGCACTATGGGGACACCTGAGGGCAAAAGCATTTTCTTCCTGTCCTCCTTTCCTTTCTCATTCCCTCCTATTTCCTCCCCTCCCTCCCTCCTCCCTCTCCTTGATCTTTCTGGAAAGAAGGCGGGGGAAGCAGCCTAGGCTGCCTCTGAACTCGCTTTGTGCCTGAGGATGGCCTCAACCTCCTCCTGATCCCTGTGCCTCCGCTTTCCTAAATGCTGGGATTATGAATGTGCTGCCACAGGGAGCAGAAAGCTCTTTTAAGGCCTGCTCTGGTTTGACAGTCACTCAAGGTTGAACTTACAGTACCAGACCGTATCCCTGTTCCTGTCCAAGTCCTACACCCTTTGTGAATCTCCATAGCCAAAGCTGATTGAATTACCAAGCCAACTGTGGGAAGCTTTCAGCACTTATTTTTTTCTGCTTTGCCTATTTTTGTGTTTCAGGCCAGTGTCTTCAGATCACTACTGAAGTCTGGCCAGTTTAAGAACATGCTCATGGGCTATAGAGATGACTTGGTGGTTAAGAACACTTGTTGCTTTTTTGGAGGGCTTGAGTTTGGGTCCCAGTCCCCACCCACATGGAGGTTCACAAAGAAAGAGTATGTTCATGGAGTGCCAAAGCTGATCCTGCACTCAGAGAGCTGAACAGGGGCAGCTCAGGGCTTGCTCACCTGGAACAGGGTCATCAGGCAGGATGCAGTAACCCCATTCATTGCCTGTCATTTTCTTTACAGTTTTAAACCATCTGGCTGGATCTCAAGGCCTCCCCCCTTGGCCTTCCCTGTGTCTCTGCGTGTCTGCAAAGGTGTCCTGGAGTCACTCCCTGGAGCAGCAGTGCAGCAGCAGCAGCAGCAGGAAGCTGGGTTGGGTGGGCATTGGATGCGGGAGGTGGATGTGGTGCGATTGCTAGCTGTGCAAAAAGGCAGCAGTGGACCTGCCCCTAAGGCCACACGTGTCTGGTTAGGCAAGCTTCTAATGTTCAGTCCCCTGGGCCGGGACAGACTTTTTTTTAAACCTCTTGAAACCTAAACTCTGTGCTTGTGGAAGACTGTAACCTTTTTGTCTTTTTTTTTTTTTTTTTTGTAAACAACCTTCACCTCCAGTGGCTGTGACTGGCCCCAGTGATTGTACCTTATTGGTCGCTGTGGTCTGGGCGGGCCTGGAGCCAGAAGGCGACTATTTTTCCTGTGCCACCCCCGGTGGGGAGAAAAGGAAGTTTTAGACTCTAGTTTCTCTTCCTTGCTGTCTTACACAAGCCTCCTTGGGCCCAGGAGAGGTGGTAAGGACTCTGCTAGCCTCCTGAGTTCTGCCTGAAGATGGCCACCTCACTGGTTGGGAACAAGGGCTGAATCCATGATTGCCAGGCAGACCTAGGAGCTGGGATCCAAAAGCCAGGCAACTTCTAGCTGCAGGGGCCACCTCCTCAGCTGAGAGGCTCCAGGGTTTGCCTGTCTGGGTACAGTGCCTGTGCTGGAGGTGCAGAGGTGAGTCCTTGAGTGCCCAGCCGGGCTTCGTCTGCTCTGGCTCCTCTGCTCCCATGCTCGCTGTCTCTGATTCTGATGGATCCTCCCTTCCTTCATTAAAGTCTCTTCCTGCCCCTTTGGGGCTGCATGAGGTTTGTGCTCTGTATATGTGTGGAAAGGCAAATGTTTTTATTCCTTGGAACCATGTATGGCGGCCACTTGGGTCTGAAGCAGTTTACCAGACGGTTTTGTCATTGATCTCTGCCAAGGGTTCCAACCTAGAGACCTTCACTGCAGAAGTCAGTCTCTGCCTGAATAGAGATAGCAGAGTTTTCACACCATGCTTCTACTCTGTCTTCAGATGTCCTCAGAAACCAGGATCCTACTTTGAGGATAAGAAACAGGTGCTACAGTCCAAGATAGCTTGCTCCAACTCTCCCTCCTGTGAGCTAGGAGGAGACATCTGCCTGTGCTAGCAGGAATCACTCTCCACACTATCTCAAAATCTTAGTCCCCTGGGTGACTTTGCAGGTGTTGGATAACTACAGGTGACTCGGTACTGAAGGTGCTCAGAGTTCCAGCAGATAGTGCCTCTTAATTCTTGCTGGCTCCTGACATAAGCAGTTCTCTCACTGTCTCCTAATACACAGAGACAATGGGAGCTATACAACACTTCCCCCGCCGCACAGATGCTGGGGGACAGGAGTTGCCCCATGTACTTGTGCCTCCTGTGTGCTGAGCACTAATGCCAACACCCATTCCTGCTTTGATGGAACTCAGGTCCGGCAAAAGTGAGGTCTGTAATAGGCATTTCAGGGTGTTTCCGGCTGGACGTGGAGGGGTAGTGAATGCTCGAAGGAGAGGGTATCAGGGAAGCTTCCAGAACAGTTGGCCTTGAGCCAGGTATGTCAGCTCACACTTGTAATTCTAGCACTGGGAAATTGGAAACAGGACCTGTATGAGTTCTAGGTCATCCTTGAATTACAGAAAGCTGTTTTCTCAAATGAAATAAAAAGGTGTGTGAAAGCGAGCAAGCTGAGCTTTCTGGGTGGCCAAAAGGAGTGTGTTAGCTTAACTGGTCTCCTGTTTCTCGGTGCTGGGATTGAACCCAGGGCCTTGAGCACATTATGCAAGCGTATCACCAGGCTACATCACTAGCCCCCAAAATAGCCTTTTGAAAAGAAAAGTAAGTGTTGAAGAAAGAAGGGGTGGGGAGCCTGACTGGCTGCCATCCCTTTGTGACACTACCTCTGTGACCTGCCTTATTGAATTAGTTGGACCCTCTGTGGTACATGGCTTTTGTTTTAGCTTTGCAGTGACTGTTAAAGGTACTAGTGAAGCTTGGTGGTCAGGAGGAAATGGCAGCTGGTCACTCACTCCTCAAAGAACATCCTTGTTCCGGTGAGCCCGCCAAACTCTGCTATGTCAGATTATCTCCCAAGGTCCAAAGTCCATAAAACCAGATTTGCAGCCTGAGAACAGACCAGAATTGCTACCAACCAGCCAGTCTTCCCCTCTCTTCTGGGAAGACAAGTTCCCAAACATTTGTGTGTGTCTCTGTGTGTGTATGGTGGGGGGAGGTAATCTCTGGTTAGGTTTGGCTAGACAGGTAGCTGGGGGACCTTCACTGCAAAGACAGACTTACCTGGTGACTGACAGCTGTATTCTTGGACTGCTTGAGTAAGCACTGCTAGAGTTGGCTTCTATAATTCCATTTGGTGCTTCCACCCCCCACGGGAAGCCCAAGTAACTGCTTTGTCTAGCATGCTTGAAGTCATGAGTCCCGTCCCAGCACCGGGTGTGGTGGCAATCCTGTTGAAAGATGGCCTGGGTGGATGAGACAGTCTCTGTATTAGGATTGGCTATGCTGTGTGATTTTTGAGACAAGTTCTGTTCTCTTTTGGAGGCTGACTTATTTTCTCTGATTTTACTTTTCAAGATAGTGAAGAGGCAGTGTGTGCTCAGAACCTTATAGTCAGCCCATACGCAGCCTTGGCTTTCCTATTCCCAAAGAACTGTCATCACCCAGGCCCCACAGGACTGACTGATCTGGCCTCTCCAGCTGCCTTTAATCTCCCTCAGAAAGGTTCCCAGCTTCCATAAGGCAGTTGCTAAGACTTCCCATTGCTAGAATTTTATTTCATTTCATCCCTTGGTGGTTCCCGACTCCACTGTTAGCTTAACTGGTCACCTGAAAGGACACCCCTAACTGCCTTACCTTTAGGGAGCCCTTTCCCAGTTCAGCTCACTGGTTTTTCCCTGAACCTTTTTGTTTCTTTTGCTGACTTGGATTTCCACACATTGTAAGCAGCATGAGGTCAGGGACCACTCTCATCCCTAAGCTTTAGTGTGTGGGCCACGGTACAAAATATGAGGAACTCTAATGATCGGCCCAGTGCTAGGTTCTTCTATATTCAGTGCCTGGCTCATCGAGGGTGTGTGGCAAGTGAGGTCCAGAGCCACCACGAATGTCCTACTTTCCCACCACAGCTCTCCAGCCCTCTACCTGAGTCTGTGCCCGGGCAACGGTCTCCTAGGAGACAGGAAACAGAGGGCGGGGCCCGAGAGGGCGCCTGGGTGGTGGTGCGCACTGGGGCGCCCGGAGCCCCATGCAGGGCCTCAGCGCGGAGTTTCTCCTGAGCACGGGGCAGCTGGGGCCTGCGGCAGCCTGTTACAACCAAGAATGCGGGGCGGAGTGCAGCAGCTGGCAGCGCCGGAGGCCGCAGTCCATGGAGCACCACACCAATTCCCCCTCCCGGTGGCCCTGGGCACGCCCCTCCGAGTTCCGCCCTCCAAGGAGGTTGCAATGGCCTGGGCCCGCCTCCGCCAGGCCGGAGGTGGCGCACAGCAGCGGCAGCCGTGGGGATTACAACCCATTGCCTGTGCGCCATCTAAGCAGCGCTCACGAATTCGTGCCCGGTGCACAGGGCACTGCAAACCCCTACCCCGCCTGCTCCCTGCTCCCCCCGAGCCTGGATGAGCCTCTGCCTGATGTCCCGCCGCCTCCTGATGGTGAGGCGCAGTGCTGGCAGCCAGCCCTGACACCCTGGAGGCTGCAGGCAGAGATCGAGAGGGTGGAAAGAATAGGGAATCTGGAGAGCACTGGAGATGGGCGACCGGATACAGGGTAGGGGCAAGGGAGCGCGGGCACTGGGAGTCAGAATTCCTGGGCCAAACCCCCAGCTTTCTGTGTTTCTGCTCCGTATCTCTCTGCAGATTCCCTTGTCCTCTGGCGAGGATTCTCCAAGGGACCTCACCACATGGGCCGACTCAGAAACGCCAAAATCCACGTAGAGAGAGCCATCAAGGTCGGAAGGGATGGGATGGTTTTGGTGGCTACACATACTAGTTTCTCATATCCTTAAAAAAAAAAAAAATCCATGAATGTCTAAGATCTAACACGCACACTCACACTTGCATCTGTAAGTGTCCCCACCTCTGTCCTCAGGCCCATAGTCTCGGCTGAATTGTCTACCTAGAGATGAATTCTTCAGCTCATTTGGCCCTGATTCCCAGCTATCCTACCCCATTTTCATTAGAAATTACTCTCATCTAGGACGCTGGTGCCCAGTAAGGAACCAAGCCCTGCAGTCCTTAAATGCCTTCCTTCTACTGGGCACTGCGTGTCACAATCGGGTCCCACACTCCGCCCGGGGCTGAATGGCTGGCTGGCTTTACTCCCTGGCCTCCGCCCTGAAGATTCCCCAGATGTTTGTGATTCCTTGGGTTCCTCTCCAAGCACCTTTCCTTGAGCTTAGGAGTCCAGGATCACACCGTGCCCTGCACCACCCTTTTCCTGCCTCCACCTCCCACCCTGGAGATTCAGATCTTTTGGATGTCTCCACCCAAAGAGCCCACCGGCTTCTCACACTTGCATCCCAAACCCTACTCCTGTTTGATCGTGCAAACCTGTCATCCTCCCCGGTATCAGTTTCCCCCATCACTTGCTCTAGAAATCAATTTTTCCAGTTCCATCCATCCATTTCAAACTATTCCACACCTCCAAAATGAGTCTCAGCCAGCACCCTGTTTCCACAATATCACCCTCATTTGACTGTGTAAGTGGTTCAGACTGTGACATCCTAAGGATCTACCTCTGCATCTGTCTCTTCCCCCATTAATTCTCTGTACAGTCACATGCAGACTTACAGACCCTCCTGTACTTCCTTCCGTGTCCTCTTGACTCAGGTATTCCTCTCCTTATAAAATACAAGGTTAAAGTTCAAGGTCTATGGATCTGTCCACAGTCTAGTCATGCTCCAGCATGCTTGGGAACTCTCATTTTCAGACTTCACCCTCCCTGACCTTTCTGTTCCTCCTGACTTATAGCTAGCCTCTAGACCTTTGTGCATGCTGCCCCGCTCTGCTTGAGCCACCATTTGCTCTGCTCTGTATCCGTGGCTCCTTCCCAGTTTGCCTTGACCATGTATTACTCAAGAATGGGAACACCAGTGATAGAATGTGTTCCTAGCATGTACAAGGCCCTAGGCTTAATCCCCAGCACCAAATGGAAAGGAAGAAATCTTTCCTCTGTCACTTAGCTACTGTGTAATTTTGGAGAAATTGATTAGCCTCTGTGTGCCTTCAATGTGTAAAATGCAAATTGTTCTTAGTGGTGCATGTAAATGCTTACCGAGTAATAGGCAGTCAGTAACTATTAGCTATTCATGTTTCTTTTTCTTCTTGTTTATAAACTGCTTCCTATTAGGGTATAAGTCCCCTGAGGGCAGAGATCCTGTCTGGTTCACCATTGCTTTCTATATGTCTGATAGTGAAGCAAGTACCTGCCTCTCACCTTACAGCAGAAGAAGATCTTTATGATTCATGGCCGATACCCAGTGATCCGGTGTCTATTGCGCCAGAGGGGCTGGGTAGAAAAGAAGATGGTCCAACCCCAAGGCACCGTGCTACCAACGCCCCAGAAGGATCTAGACAGTTCCGTGATGGGTGATAGTGATACCACAGAGGAAGGTGAGAAGTCTCTCCTTGGGCACAAGCTGTCCCTCCTGAGTCCTTTTCTGTTGCTTCCCACTGGTCCAGGGTTGAGACCTTAAAGGGCTTAAATGGGGCATAGACACACTCCCACTGAGTCATCCTCCACATCCACAGAGGAGGAAGAGGAGAACGAGAACGAGGAGTTTCGGGAACCACAACTGTTCGACTTCGATAGTTTTCTGGAATTTGATGACCTGGATGGGGTACACGCTTTGATGGTGAGAACTCTGGGGGTCAGGACAAAATAGGGGCTTGCAGGAGGCTTCTATTCAGAGAAAGACCATCCCGTTGGATGTCCTTGCTTCTCTAAAGATTGACTAGATCTGCAGAGTGGTGAGGGACTCAGGAAGGCTGATAGGGTGACCACCTCCTCTACCCAGAGTGGCTGATGGCTCTCCCTACCAAGTGCAGACTATTTTGCTCATCTCTTTCCTTTGCCTTTGGAAATGAAAGCTGTAAGTAATGGCTTTAAAAGTCAAGAGACAAGTCAAAGTGATACGTCCTTTAATGAAGTGAGGACCTGAGTTCGAGCCCCAGAACCCAGCTGTGTCAGCTGGACAGTGGTAGTGCATGCCTTTAATTCCATCCCTTGGGAGGCAGAGGCTGGTGGATCTATGTGAGTTCGAGGACACCAGGGCTATACAGAGAAACCCTGTTTATCTCAAAAAAAAAAAAAAAAAAGCCAGGTATGATGATGGAAAGCTTGTGATCTCTGGGCTGGGGAAACAAACTGGTGACTGGTGGATCCCCAGGGCTTGTTGGCCAGACAGCATAGTGTACAGGCTCCAGTGTAGTGAAGAGACCCTTTGGCAAAAACAAGGTGGGGGACTGGAAAATGGCTCATTGGTTAAGAGTACTATTCATTCTTCCAGACTTTAATTCCCAGCACCCACATGACAGCTTACGAGAGTCTTACTCCAATTCCAAGGAATCTGGAAGGGATCTCTCCTGGCCTCCCTGGGTACTGCATGAATTTGGTACACAGATATGCTTGCAGGCAAAACACCCATATACATGAAATGAAATCAAATACATCCTTAGAAACAAAACAAAATTACCAAGATGGATGGCTCCTGGTGGGACCCAGGTGTGATCAGGACAGAGCCCCACAGACCAACCTGATCTAAACAGTCCCTCCCTAACATTCTCTTCCTGGCCAGGTGGTGGTGGCACACACCCTCAATCCCAGCACTCTGAGTTTGAAACCAACCTGGTCTACAGAGTGAGTTCCGGGACAGCCACAGCTGCACAGCCAGACAGAGAAGGAAAAAGAAAACTGAGTCCCGCCATACATCTGAGTTCTGGCTAACCTTGAACTCAAGTTCTCTTCCTCAGCCATCACCAATAGTGCTAGAGTTCCAGGCAAGCTCTGGAACTTGTTGGTTATGGCTCACTCTGAATGAACAGGGTTCAAAATGGGTGTGGTGGTGCTTGCCTGGTTTTTGTTTGTTATTGTTTTAGTTTTTTTAAATAAGGTTTCTCTGTGTAGCCCTTGCTGTCCTGGAACTCACAGAGATCTATCTACCTCTAACTTTGGAGTGCCTAAGGAGCTTGAGGCTTTTGTGACCTACGTAGCAGGAGCCTATCTCTAAAAATAAATAGGGCCTGTTACCGTGCTGCTGGATAATAGTCATCCTGTGTCCCAGAGTTGTAGGGAGAATGGTAAGGTTGGGAGCGTCTGTCCATACTTTGTGCTCATTGATTGGCGTCACTGTCATTCCACTGAGACAATCTCTGATGGTCACAGAGCAAGGTGTGGCAATGTGGTGTGCTGCTTAGTCCCCGCCTTGGGACATGAGGCCTAGTGGAGACTGGAAATCTGGCCTGCTGTCTGCTTATCCAGCATACCCTCTGGAACAAATGTCTTCTCAATCCTTATTCAGAGATGGAGGAGTCCAGAGGATACTCTGAACACCCTGTCTCCTTTCTATGCAGCAGGGCAGAGAGACACTGTCCTCACTGGCCGCCCTGTCTCCACCTCCTCCCCTCTTATCCAGTCCCGCATGGTTCGGAATGAGACCCCCTACCTCATCTGGACCACTCGGCGAGATGTATTGGATTGTCGCTTCCTGTCCAAAGATCAGATGATAAACCATTATGCCCATGCAGGCTCCTTCACTACAAAGGTAGGCATCCCAGGGACCCCACCCAGCCTTTGTGCTGGCAGCCCTGCTTCCTATTATACTTGTCAGTCAGAAGATCCTGCAGAGAACACAAGATGTTCTGGAGTTCACATCTAGTCCCTGACCTATTTCTGACATATGCTGACATGATGGTTGTGGGCTCAGTTCTCATGAAGTCCTAAAACAGAAAAGCAGCACATCAGTGATTGTGAACAAAGGGTCCTGGACTCAACGGGGAGTATATCTGTCTACCAGGTTTCTTAGCAAATGGCTCCGCCTCTCAGCCTCCACTTTCTCATCTTTAGAGGAAGAATCTTTTTTTTTTTTTTTTTAAACTTTATTTATTTATTTATTTGCCTTGGTGTTTGCCTGGAACTACAGACAGTTGTTAGCTGCCATGTGGGTGCTGGGAACTGAACCCGGGTCCTCTGGAAGAGCAGACGGTGCTCTTAACCGCTGAGCCATCTCTCCAGCCCCAGGAAGAATCTTTAGATGAGAATACCAACAAGCCTGATGTCTAAGGCTGTGTAAAGGAGAAGAGTTAACTAGTGGCTACTATGCCAGTGGTTCTCAGCCTGTGGGGGGCACAACCTCTTTGAGAGTCACAGATCAGATATTTATATTACAATTCATGACAGTAGCAAAATTACAATTAGGAAGTAGCAATGAAATAATTTTGTGATGGGGAGGGAGGTCACGACAACATGAGGAATTGTGTGAAAGGGTTACATCATTATAAAGGTTGAAAACCACTGTACTGTGATGTATGATGTGAACTATAAAGGCCTCCTCAGGGGAATAGGCTTTTATGTGTAGGAAAGGGTGGGTGGAGAGACATGGGGCCTTCTCAGCTGGACAAACCTGGACATGAATATCAAGTCAGGCCTAGAAGGTGGGTCGGATATTCCAGGCAGGGTCTCCCTGGGTGTCTGGACATATGCTGCATGTGTGGGAGCCCCTTGACACACTCTGGGTCCTACCCAGCCCCTTCAGCAGCTGTCTCCATAGGTGGGCCTGTGTCTCAACCTGAGGAATTTACCCTGGTTTGATGAGGCTGATGCTGACTCCTTCTTCCCAAGATGTTATCGCCTGGGGGCAGAGGATGATAAGAAAGCCTTCATAGGTAAGGGGACTCCAACCCCATGCCTGGCCCCCTCATGCTCTCTGTCCCACAATGCAAAACAACAGGACTCCCCTCTTGTCCTCACCTGCTCAGTAGACTTTCCTCTGCAACCCCAGACCTTTCCTCCCACTAACGGGTCTTCCATTCCTGAGCCTTCTAGCTTGGCCAGCCCTGGCACAGAGAAGCCCAGGGAGCCAGACTTGTACTCTTAGAGCAGGTTCTAGAGGTTGGTGGGTTGGTTCCATTTGGAATCCAAATAAGTTGCAAGTTGGACCAGGTTCCATTAAAGGCTATAGGTCTCTTAGGCAAAGTAGGTTCCAGCTCCAACATGGGTTCTGAGTTCAGAATTTGGATCTAGAGAAGATGGCAGCTTTTAAGTTATGTTCTAAACCTGACATAGAGTTTAGGCCACAGTGTGATTCTCAGGTTAGGGTAAGTATCAAAATGGACAAGGAGGGTCATGGGTGGTGAGTCACACCTATCCTATAATCCCCAAACTGGGGAAGCAGAGGCAGGATTGCCACAAATTTGAGACCATCTTTATCTACATAGTGAGTTCCAAGCCAGTCAGCTTGAAACTGCAAGACCCTGCCTGTCTCATTAAAAAAAAAAAAGGAAGGAAGGAAAAGAAATTGAAGCAGGTGCAGGCCACTATCGGAGACAGTCTCTGCCGAGGCTGGACATACTTGTGGGTGTGATGGGGTAAGAGCTAGGTGCTAGAGTGAGACGGGAAAATGAGGTTCTGGATCCAAAATGGGGCAAGCCATGGTGAGATTCCAGAACCAGGAGAGGCCTGGAGCTCGGGGGCTGAGCAGGGTATCCCCGCCCGGGAGCAGAGGACTTCTGGCTGACAGCTGCCCGCAACGTTCTCAAGCTGGTGGTGAAATCGGAAGGGACGCCACACTTCATCTCCATCCAGGCAAGAGAGGAAGAGGTGCTAGGTGAGTGCTGTGGCCGCCGCCTCTGCCAGCGTTATGTACCCAATCACCCTCTCATCCGTTCATCCACGAGTTTACGTCACATGACCAGAGTGCAGCTGTTGGCACCAACCTTTCTGCTCATCTTCCTATTGTTCAGTCATACTTACCCAGCCATCCATCTATCTACCCAGCCGCCATCTGTCCACCCTCTCCATCCTCCTCCTAGCTGTCCCCTTAAGTCGCCTCCAGCTGCCACCCTTTCCATGTTATGGCCATCTGTCCCCACCCTTCCTGCCTGCCTGCCCTTACAGTTCCTCTTCTGCCTTCCCACCCACCTGTCTGTCCTCTGCTTACCACCTGTCATCCTGAAATCTAGCCTTGCGTCTCCCCCACAGACTGTTATATCTACCTGTCAATTTGTTAATTGTTCAGCCCTTGAATAGGTCTGATTAGAGAGGCAGAATGAGAGCACATGGCCCCTCCCTGCCTGTGATAACTACTTCAAGTTCTCTGGGAAGATGCAGAGGAACACAGCTATAGACAGATGTCCCCAAGAAACCCTGGGAAGGGAGAGGGCATAGAAACCCTCTGCATGATGGTCCAACATACTGCTTCCCGTTCCCCTCTGCAATACTGGGGTTCCGTGGCCAAGGGACTCTGGGGAGGAACGGGCAGCTTTACTGAAAGGAGAAAAGCCCCTGGCCCTTGCACAGGAACCCCTCCACACACACCTTCGAGTGCTGTCATTTGGCCTAGGTGGATCAGGTACCAAGAAAACTGTTATGTGCCAGGATGTCAGGGGACCCTCTGTGGCCAGAGACCCTGCACTTAAACTTCCGTATGCTGAGCCTAAGTTTGGGCCAAGGTTAAGGTGGGCAGCTGAGGGCTTGGTTACTTTCAGAGTTTTTAAATATGCAAAGGGCTGAGCCAGGGTCATGAGTGTGCATTAGGTCCACTGAGGGCAGGCTTTGGCACATCACTTCCAGCTGGATGCTTCCATTTGCACATGTACATTAGCACTTTGCTACTTAAGGGCTATTGGTGTTCACTGGGATTCTGAGAGAAGGGATGCTTTAGGTATCTTACGAGATATAGGCAGTTAAATCAGATTTGCCTTCATGTGTATCTGGGTTCATGTAGGCAAGGCTCCCAGGTACACTGTAAGGTCAAGTTGTGTTGCGGGGCCCAGGGATAGAGAGCTGCTGGTGGGTGCTGAGGCAACCATGCACTAGAGATCTTTGGGATATTTAGGCTGTAGCCTTAGTTGAATAAGAGGTGCATGGACAATGGTGGCCAGGGACAAAATGCTAGGGTTGCAGGTGAACTTAGAGCAGTTTCAGGTGAATGAGTGGCGTGTTCCCTGGTGGCTGGGGTAGAGAGTTCACTCTGAGCCTCAGGTAAGTGATATGTCTTAGTTCAGCAAAGGACGATGGCATGGCATGTATAACATCACCTGCTTTGACATGGGCTATTTACAGGTTCCTTCCATCCCTACAGAAAACACACTGCCCAAGAAACAGGAAAAAAAGGCAGTGACGGTGTCCCCAGAGTTTGTGGATGAGGCTCTGAATGCATGTGAGGAGCACCTTAGCAGCATGGCCCACAAGGACATCGACAAGGACCTGGATGCCCCACTGTACTTCAGCCCTGAGGACTGGTCCCTCTTTCTCCATCGCTATTACCAAATAATCCAGTAAGTGCCCTAGAGGGCAAGGGCAACGGGCATGGGGCACAGGGGCTACAATCAGACCTCCTCCACCCAGCACAGCCCAAGCCCCCCACTTTCTTTTATCATGGATGCTCCTGCTCAGGACCCCTCAGAGGCTCCCTCTGGCTCCATGAGAGTTCAATCCACTTTCCCACCTTAGCATAGCATGGGCCCAAGGTGCTAACTTGGGATGTTAATAGACTTAAATTCAGGTTATTTCTTCTCATCTCCTAAGCTCTGTGACTCTGAGAACATCACTGAGCTTTTTAAAATACTTATTTTTATTTTATGTGAATTGGTGTTTTGCCTGCATGTTTAACTGTGTAAGGGTGTCAGATGTTGGAATTACAGACAGTTGTTAGCTGTCAGTGTTCTCAACCACTGAGACATCTTTCCAGCCCCTGAGCTTTTTAAACAACTCTTTTCTTAAATGAAAAATAGATTTAAAAATAGCATTCACCTTGTAGAATGGTATGCAGCAGAATAATTTGTATTATGGGGTCAGCACAGGTTTGGGGTGTCTCCACCCAAAATAGGAATCCAACGCATTTAGTTTTCATTCTAGGGGCCATTTGTCACTGTGTGACATGGGATGCTAATTCTCATGGGAAGGAAATAGACATCACAAGAAAGGGGCTTTGTGATCAGTCACATTTGGAAATATTGGGTTAAACATAGTAAATTCAACAGGCTTCCTTGATGTAGAATTCATAACCTTTTAGTGTGAGTGAGAAAGTTGGAAAGGAGAGAACAGGGGTGGTGTTTTGGGAGCTTGCTTTGAGCAAAGGCTCTTGAGGAACAGAGGGCAGGAGGTAGTGCAGAGGTGCAGGTTCTGGCCTGGCAGCACCTGGTAAGAGCCACCAGTGTGTCTAGTTTATGCCAAAGCACTGCAGGGCACAACACTTAACCATTTTCACATTGATGGGCTAGAACTCAAGATCCTAGGCA
>PVIH01017209.1:0-25642 GCA_004025045.1 Sigmodon hispidus
TGTGTGTGTGTGTGTGTGTGTGTGTGTGTGTGTGTGTGTGTGTGTGTGTGTGTGTGTGTGTGTGCCTGTGAAGGCTAGATCAACATTATGGGTCTTCTTCAACCATTGTCCACCACACTTTCAAGACAAGGTCTTTCACTGAAACCAGAGCTTCATGATCTGTCCAAACTAGGTGATCAGCAAGCTCCAGGGATCTTCCTGTCTTCACCTCTTCAGCACCCAGCTTCCTACAGGGGTGCAGGAACCCAAACCCAGATCCTCATGTTAGAACAGCAAGCACTTTGCCATCAGAACATCTCTTCCTCCTTTATGATTATAATGCTATAATAATGTATAATCTGTAGGCAAGAACATTGTTCTTCCCATTCATGAAACTGTCTCAAAACATTTACTCCTTTTGAAAACATGTGCATGTGCATACTTACAGTTGTCTTTGCTGACTCCTGCATATTGCTAGTTCAGGGTGTTTTTTTTCTAGATAACTTTTTTTTTCTAGATAAACTTGGTAATTAATTCTACTAGCTTCCACAAAAAAAAACATACCATGTGACACGAGGCTCCGGCCAGCCAGCTACAGAGCAGTGTAATTTCACGTTTTCTTTCTCCCAAACTGTGTGAGAGCGAGGTTTAATGATAAACTCAGGAGCATGTAGAAGATGGTCTTCATTTAGCTTTCCATGATATGCTTGGGTCTCTTCCAACTGAAAAAGCAAGCAAAAAAACAACTAAATGTTTCCAAAATACTACCAAGGTAAAGTTACTTCTAGTGCTAAAATGGTAAGTAGAAGCCAAAATTTTACTTTCCCTTGCTTTATTTGAGGTAGATTTTTATGTAGCCTGGGTTGTCCCCCAACCCATTTTATATCCAAGGATGACTTTAAACTTCTGATTTTCCTGACTCTACATCTTAAGTGCAGCAATTACAGGATAGTATGGCCATTGTGTCCCAATCCACCGAACCTCTGGCTCTATGCATCAGCAAACTTACTACATTCTCATTTTGATCCTTATTTTCACAGTCAGGTAAAACCATATCCTTTCTGGTCTTAAAAATGAGTTTGGTTTTATAAACTCAAAGATTGAGCAACCCCTATTTTGTCTCGCTAAAGTGGCTTCAGAAACTTATTTAATATCTTTCAAATCTTAATTTCCATGAAGTTTAAATTCCAAAGTTTGCCTTAATTTGACCTATGCATTTTGACATCTTTTCTCCTCATTTCTATCATCTCTGTTTCCCTGTAACCCACATAGTTCTGCCCTTGAATAACTCAGTCTAGAGTGACACACACACATGCTCACACACAGCATCTTAAACACATTTCCACTTTTGTAAGTAGCATGGCATTAGCGCTCCTTACAGTTTTCCTCAATGACAGCTCTTCTGCTTTTTCCCGAATTGTAACGTTTCTGGACTTCTTTTCAAGCTTTTCCTCTTGTTGAAGAGTAGATGTGGTCTGTTTGGATACTTTGGACTGCTTGGAGGCTGTGGACTGCTTGGAGGCTGTGGACTGCTTGGAGGCTGTGATTGCTTCCTCGCTCGCAAGAAGAGTCCTCTGAGCTATGTAAGCAGCAGCTTCTTTGATTCTTTCTTCTTCTGTGTCTCTAATTCCACTGATGTGCACTTGGCTGAAACAACAGGTCAGAAGGTGGAAACAGTGTGGTCGGGGCAAGCTTGCTTAGTTTCGATGAGCTTAGGCATAGCCCATGCCCTTAAGAAATCTGCCCTTAAGAAACCTCAATGTGGGGCTAGAGAGATGCCTCAGTGGAGCACTTACAGAGGACCCTGGTTCAGTTCTCAGTTTCCAAATGGGGGCTCACAACATTCTGTAGCTCCAGCCCCTAGAGATCTGATGCCCTCTTCTGGCCCCCATGAGCAATGCATGAAGGTGGTACATTTATATACATGCAAGAAAAATATTCATACACATAAAGCAAAAAATAATAAATCTTTTTAAATATCCTGATGAATCAGAGTCTAAGTCTTAATTATAGAAGATTCCTTTAACACTAAAAATGACAAGAGCAATGATTCCTACTATGGTTCTGATACCTTTCACATATGATATTTCATTTCAAAAATTTCATATAAAACCCCACAAGTAGACACTATCACTCCTATTTTAGATATGCAGTAACAAGATTTAAAGAAGTAAACAGTCCGAGGAGTTTCACTGGCCAACTTAGTATGTTTAAATATGATTTAGTTTACAATAAAAGATAAAGTTGTAATTATTTTCCAGAAAAAAAAGACAATGTACAATGAATAGAGATCAAATGTCTCTAACCTGATATGTGACTGTATGAATTTTACTGTAGTCGACAGCCCAGAGCTGCCCAGATACGTAACATGTCCTAAGACTCTGGTGCACAGTGGGTTTCTTCAGTCCCACCATTTTATGGGGTTTTTAACATACATAATTTTAAAAGTTATTATCAGCATTACTAATTTTTCAAACTAACAGGCTTTCTTATTGACATTACATACATGTATAGTACATTTTGGTTACATTAGTACCACAGGCTTTCCTATTGACATCCTACATGTATGTACAACACATTTTGGTTATATTAGTAGCATAGGCTTTCCTACTGACATTCTACATGTTTATAACACATTTTGGTCATATTAGTATCTCAAGTGTCCTGTCTCACCTTTCTCTCTTCACCCGTCCACACCCTTTCACCCTGTTTATACTTACAAAATTTTGAATCTCTTTTTACTACACATGTATTGACTATAAATAGTATTTAATCATTCACATCTAAAGATCTACTTCTCATGTCAATTGATCATATAAACCAAATTATGCCCTAATCGTTCTCTTCATATATTCTATGTATGATGAAAATGTCTGAAAATAAAATTCCTTTATTTCTTTTTTTTAAAAAAAAAAACAAAACTTTATTTATTTATTTGCCTTGGTATTTTGCCTGGAACTGGAACTACAGACAGTTGTTAGCTGCCATGTGGGTGCTGGGAATCGAACCCAGGTCCTCTGGAAGAGCAGATGGTGCTCTTAACCATTGAGCCATCTCTCCGGCCCCAAAATTCCTTTATTTCAATGAGCCCATCTTTCTCAGTGTGGTCTCCAAATTTCTTAAACTCTTTTTAAACCAATATATAGTGAGTCCTCAATAAATGTTAGCTACTATTGACTCCTCACTTATAGCAATTACAGTGGAAGAGAAAGTGCACTCACCGTCCAGAGTAAATAGGGACCATGTAGTTAGCTGGCAGGTTTTCAGGCTCTTCTCCAGACAGAAAGCTCCGCTTGGCTCTCTTTGTTTGGGGGCTCAACTTGGATGAATAATCTTCTAATAGCAGACTGGAATCTGTAAGTCTGAAATAAGATTCCTAACATTAGACAGAACACAAAGTGCATTTAAGACATTCCAAGGATTGACAAAACAGGGGGCAAGGAGTATAACTTAGGGGAATTTTCCTAGAACCGTAGGTCTCCAATATTATTATTATATTATCTTTTCCCTTTAGAAAGAAATTATAGTAACAAAGATTGCAGATATGTAAATGTACTTATAGACAGACACCAACAAAAATTAGTGATCTCATGGCTTTTTCTCTCTATAATTTTAAGGGAAAGATGTTGATATTTTTCAAATAGCCTTTGTGGTTAAGACAGTGATTGAAATCTAGGCAATCTATCTAAATGTGTTTCTTTCTTTATTTTTGAAGTGTTGAGAATCAAACCCAGGGCCTTTTAGGCAAGCATATAAATGGTTTTGGTATATTTTGTACTCAAATCCTCTTAGAATATAATGGAAAATAGACAGTTCTCCATACAGGGATCCTGGGCTACTATGATGCAGAACTGTGAGACCGATTCCAGCAGTTGAGGAAACTCTGGATTCATCAATTAAGTTTTCATTACATGAACATTTGGTGTTGAGTGATACAGTATGATAAAGAATGCTTAGGTCAGTTCTATTTGGCTATGTACACTGAGGCAAATGTGTGCAAGGTAGAAGTTCATATTTGAATAAATGAAAAACTTCACTGGGGAGGTGGGAAACAGCAGAAACCATTAAAAAATTAACAAAACAAAAATAGCCTTAATCTATATAGTTGTTTTAATATGTATTAAATTTATAATCTATAAAATTTATATATTTAATATATATTAAATATATATGACCTATATATTTTTCATAGAAATAATTTTATGAACTTAAGTACATAGGTAGAAGTTCCTTCCTGGGAAGGAAGGAATATGTGGCCTGAAGACTGAAAATTCCCTGGTGTCTATGCTGATTCAGAATCTCAACAAGAGGAGGCTGTGTGGGAACTCTCTGTATTTGATTTTTTTCTGTAGACTTAAACTATTCTAAAATAAAGTAATATTAAAGTTCCTAGTCTAGAGAATTCTTGAAAAGGTAAAGTCTGTGGGTGGTGGTATCTCTTGGGAAATAATCAAGCTACCCAGTTAAAATTATTTAAGCCTTGCCCATTGCCTAATGTTCATAAAACATTTGGAGACCTTTAATGACTATGCCAATAAAGGCAGTTACTGCTCTTGCAGAGGACTGGGGTTTAGTTCTCAACACCCAGATGGTGACTCATGACCATCTGTACCTGTGTTTCAGGAAACCCAAGGACCTCTGACCTCCTAGGGAACCTGCATGCATGTGGTACACATAGCCTTATTCAGGCACGCGTGCGCGTGCGCGCACACGCACACACACACACACACACACACACACACTCACATGAGTGCAGAATAATCTTTTTTAACATTTAAAAAATCAAAGAGAACTATCTATATCAAAAGGAAAACTATGGGCCAGACATACACACAATATAAAATGGATAATGCAAGAAAGTAAGTAGTACTGTTCAAAAAAATAAGGGTCAAAGATTTACAGGGTGCACAGAGCCCCGGGTTCTGAGCAGACATTGAGCACACACACATGAATGACTGTGTGTATATCTTGTCTATTAAAACTGTGTAGCATGTGCAGGCTGGGCTACTGCTATTGATCCTCCGGTCACATGAAAGTAGCACACTCTGCTACCCAGGGCAATAGCTAGTTCATTTCTATGGAACATAATTGGAGCTAAAGGTTAGAATCTTGAAGTGGAGCTTGTGGATTGCTTACCAATTGGAAGGCAGAGTGAAATTTGTCCCTGGCTGACTGTTCCAGCAAAAGGACTGCATTTTACACCTCAGGTCACAAAGTACATTCTGTTCTTATACAGATCTAAGTTTAAAGTGGTATTTACCTCCACCTCTTTACTCCATTACTGTACAAAATAAACCAAGAGATCAGATGTATTGCTGCCTTTCGTATTTTGAGAACAGTAGAATTTTCTCATTACTTTCCTATATTTTTTCCTTTTTGTTTCTAATAATCAAATTTTGGAAACATGTTTTTCAATGTTTGATTGCAATAGATACTCCATTATTTTTGTTTGCTCCTTTTTCCCTATAAGACAGATATTTTAAATAATGAATTTATTACATAGGACATAGCCCAAATGAGATTATTCCATTCTCATGGGTAAATCATAGCAGATGAGTTTTAATGATTAAATTAGATGCTAAAGATTTGTGGCAATAACACTGGCTCCTATGTAATATTTTATCATGAACAAATACTTTATAAAAAGTACTATGTTGTTACATATTACAAAATATTATATAGGAAATATAAGAATGCTACATTTTTATGATTTCTAAAACTTAGTCAAGTTATTGTTTCTTTTTTTTTCCAATCTGAGACAAGATTTCACTATGTATCCCTGGAGGTCCTGAAACTTACTATGTAGACCAGGCTAGCCTTAAACTCACAGAGATCCTCCTGCCTCTGCTTTCCAAATACTGTAATAAAAGCATGTGCCACCACAACTAGCCAAGTTATTGTTTTTTACAGAGTGTGAGAAGTAGATGTCAAATTACACATCTCAATAGGTGACTTAGTAATGTCAAGTTATTTACTGATTGATTGGCTAAGACAGGGTCCTGCTATATAGTTCAGGTTGGCCCAGGATTACAGTGGCCTTCCTATTTATTGAAGCTAGAAAACAAAATTAAATTAGGAACACAATGTTTGAAGAACCATGTAAAAATCAATGTAATTATTTGAATAGAATAGCAATCTATTTTGTTGTGATCCATAAAACCAAAGTATATTGTTTATACCATCAAGACCTAGAAGAATTGATTAAAGTATGTAGACTTTAAACTTCTTTGACTCTAAAAGACTAAATATTAATTTATTAATTTCTTGTGATTTTAGTTGTATCTAAATTTTGGTAATAATCCTTCTCTAACCTCTTAGTTTCCGAGTAGACAGTAAAGTTGATATATATATATATATACACACATATATATATTGCTATGTAGGTATTTTACCATTAAAATTATATTGGTTGTTCTTTATATACCAACTTAGATCATGAAATTTCCTGGGTTCTTGAATTTTAATTGACCAAATAAATCATATTAAATGTGTGCCCATGCATCTGTCTGTGGCTATGTATAGGTTCATCTTTTTGTACATGGCTATTATTATGTCATATGCTCTGTTAATAAGTCTATATTTAGTAGATTTTAAACAAATATCCTGCTATGTATATTATCACATTTATGGCCAGTGGTACCATAGAGAAGAGATAAAGTCAAAGGCCAGAAATCACTCTCTGGAAATTGTCTAGCAATCCAGAAATAGGATTATACATGCATCTAATTAAAATGCTGAACAGCTAAAAGTAGCCTTCATACCAGGTGTGCTGGCACACACACCTGTGACCCTAGCAGTTGTAGCCTTCACACTAAGTGTGCTGGTATGCACACCTGTAACCCTAGCAGTTGTAGCCTTCACACTAGGTGTGCTGGCACACACACCTGTGACCCTAGCAGTTGTAGCTTTCACACCAAGTGTGCTGGTATGCACACCTGTAACCCTAGCAGTTGTAGACTTCACACCAAGTGTGCTGGCACACACACCTGTGACCCTAGCAGTTGTAGCCTTCACACCAGGTGTGCTAGCAGGCACCTATAATCCCAGCAAGTGGGAAATAAAGGCAGGTAGATTACCACAAGTTTGAGGTTAGCCTGGTCTACATATAACTCTGGGATGCAAAGGCTACAGATTGAGACTCTGTCTCAACAAACAAATAAAAAGTATGCTCTCTTACTTGGGCCATGACAGAATAATACTTAACAGGAAAAGCAAGATTAAAAGTATTCATAGAATTCTAGAGCTATACAGTATCTCAATGACACTTATCTAATAGGACCTTTTTATGGGTATAGAAACCAAAACCTAGTCAGTCTTACACGTTCGTACAGCAAGCTGGTGTTTGAGCTGGAATTTGTACCTATGCCGTCTTGATTTTAAGGTTAGTATTATTTCTACTATGCCATTGGTCTCCAACTTTTGTGGCAGTACACAATCAAAAACTAGTAATTCACACATACTTGTTTACTCATAGATTCTCTGTATACATAACCATACAGTCTCACTTGATAAATTATTATGGAAAATTTAAAGACAAAGTTTAACTTAAAGAGAAATAGAAGAGGTACCAGTTCTCCCTTTATCTGTCTAACTTATAAATGCCCCACTGTGGAGGCCATGATATCATGACCCATTGTCTAGAATGACTCTGATGTTAATGTTCTGTTATTGATTTGCAGGTTGGCAATATAAAACTATCACAGGCCAGATAAAAATAATTATTACACTTAAATTAAACATAGTCATTTAAAATTATGTTTGTACTCTGAGGAGTGGGTGGGTCATGAGGAGGGGTGAGTGGAAGGAGGGGAGGAAGGGTAAACTGTGGTTGGTATATAAAATAAAAAAAACTTTCAAATAAAAATATTTTTAAAAGATATATACACACATTCATAAATGCACAGACAAATTCTTCATTGTATGTAAAGTTAAAAAAATTATGTTTGTAATCACCACATAACTTGTGAAAATTGTTCTAGTTTTCTGAAATGGATAGGTATGGGAAATACTTAATGAACATGTTACCTTTCAAAAATACTCTGACTGTCGAGCATTATGGAAAAATGGTGCAGACCAGGTGGTGGTAGTGCATGGCTTTAATCCCAGCACTTGGGAGGCAGAGGCAGGCAGATCTCAGAGAGTTCAAGGTCAGCTTGATCTACACAGCAAGTTCCAGGACAGGCAGGACTGTTACCCAGAGAAACCCTGTCTTGAATAACAAAGCAAGAAAAAAGAAAGAAGAAGGAAAGGAAGGAGAAATGGAAGCAAGGAAGGAACAAAGGAAGAGAAAAGAAAACTGGTGGAATCGGCCTGTTTTTGCTGAAATCTTTGCCTCAAGGCTGCACTGCATTTGTGGCTTCTCTGTTGTCTTTCCTACTGAGAGTGACCTTAGTTACTTTTGGATCTTCAGCACTATAACCACACTTGAGATCCAATAAATGCTTACTGACTGTTGTGGAATCAAGATTCCTACTCCCGTAATCATATCCTGACTTGAATTTTAATGGCTGAGGAGCTATTAAAATTGAACAATTTAGGCACCTGGGAGATGGCTCAGTTGATAAAGCACTTGCCATGCCAGGATGAGGACATTGTTTAAACCCCAAGACCCCTTAAAAAGCTACGTGCAATGATGTTAATTTCTAACTCCAGTTCTGGATAGGCAGAGACAGAGGACCCCTAAGATTCACAGGCCAGTCAGCCTAAACTACTTGGCAAGCTCCAGGACAATGAGACATTGTCTCAAAGACAAGGTGGGGAGCATCTGAGAGCAACACCAGAGACTGACCTCTGGCCTCAACTCTCTCTCTCTCTCTCTCTCTCTTTCTCTCTCTCTCTCTCTTTCTCTCTCTCTCTCTCTCTCTCTCTCTCTCTCTCTCTCTCTCTCTCTCACACACACACACACACACACACACACACACACACTGCAGAAGCAAGATTCCCAGTACTGAGGTTAGTTATTCTTAGATTCCTCTAGTCAAAAGGTAAAATAAAACATATCATCAAGACATATTTCTGAAGTCAGACAAAGAAAGGAATACATTAAATAGAGAAGTGGTTCTTCATTTAAAAAATGAATTTTTTTAAAAACTTGTATACAGCTATTTATTCTGTTATAGGGAGGTTAGAATCCACTTGTGAGAAGACTGTAGCAGGAGAAACACAGGTTTGAGGCCTGCCTAGGTAACTTATTGACCCCATCTCAAAATGAAAGGTAAAATAAAAGGAGGCTAGGAATATACATTGGAGATAGAAGGTTTGCCTAGAATGAAACAACCCTATTCAATACCTAAATATATATCATAAGTAGATTAAAATAAGCACAAGAGAAAGGGTGACATAATAAAGATTCAAGAAGAAACAATGAAATAGTAAGCAGAACAGAAATATATAAGGTTAATGAAGACTCCTCTGAAAAAAATTTAGTAGCTTAATCATAAAAAGAAAGAAATGTTATTAAAGTCAAGATGAAAGCCATAACCAGCCCTTAAAATGAAGGAAACTTATAGGAAAGTAATGTAGCTGCTTCTATGTCAGCTCAATAGACTACTAGGATGTAATGGAACAGTCCTACAAAGACCAAAATGGCCAAAACTATCTCAAGGAAGAAATGTAAAACTATAAATGACCAGAGCCAAAAAACTGAATAATCTAAAATAATCTCACAAGAAAAAGCAGACACATACATGCTTTTTACTGATAAATTCTATCAAATATTTAAAGAAGAAATGATTACTTTAATTTTTTAAAAAAAAATATGTTAAAATAGCACTGTCTAATTGATCCTGTAAGGTCAGCATTTTCTGATCAAGACAGTATTTTTTTAAAATAATACAGATGTACAAACAAGTGTACAAAGCATTAAAAAAAACTGCATCTGGGGCTGTAGAGATAGTGCAATGGTTAAGGGTATTGAGTACTCTTACAAAAAAAAATAGGTTAAGTTCCCCAGCCCCAACATGGTGGCTCACGACCATCTCTAACTCCAGTTCCAGGGGATCCAACATGCTCTTCTGGCACCTGGTACACATACCAGAGAAATAGTCACACACATGTACACGAATAAAAATAAATAAATAAAATAATTCTAAAAAGTCTAATAGAGGTCAGACTTAGTGGCACATGCTGGTAATCCCAGATCCTAAGATGCAGGAGCAAGGTCAGGGGCAGGACAGGGGCAGAGGCAAGAGATTCTCTACGAATTCAAAGCCTGGTCTAATGAGCTCCAAGTAAGCCAAGGCTACATAGTAATACTCTGTCTCATAAAGCAAAGAAACAAACAAACCAAATGGATGTTTGCTTCAACCTCCAGTACTTAAAACCTAAGTATAACAGGATCTAAAACCAAGTGAAGTGAAATGAACTCTGATACATCCCAACTCACAATGTAGATAGATAACCCTGCAGTTGATGTGGCATCAGATTTACTTCCTCATTCCCAGAGAGTGCTGGGAAAAGGTCAAGCCTGTTGAAGCAGTTCCTGCAGGCTTCCCCACCATCTGGTCAGCAGGAAGGTGCTGATAGACATGACATTTCACTCCAGGCACAGCTCGAATTCAGGTGGGCAGGCATGACAAAAGCACCTCTACCACTGAGCCATATTGCCATGCCTCTTCTGTTATTAAATATCAAAACAATTACTTCCTGTATAGTTGAAGATTCAAGGAAAATGAAACAAAAGCAGTAAAGCCAGAGTTACAGAACATGGGCTTGAGATGTGGTTCAGTATGTAAGGTGTTTGCTGTAAAAGCACGGGGGATATGAGTTGGGTCCCAACACTCATGTAAAGAACTGAACGTGGTAACACGTGCCTGTAATTTCAGCACTGAATGGAGAGGGAAGGGACTTGCTGTCCAGTTAATCCCACTGACTTCTCAAGATCTTGGGTCAGTGAGAGGGCGTGTCTCAAAAACATGTAGAGTGATGGAAGAGAGCCCTGGATATTGACCTCTGGCCTCCGTTCGTGCATGCACACACAATGCATGGAAATGCACACACAGAACCCCTTTGATAACATTTCTTGTTGATGCCGCTGTTGTGTAAAATATCAATCCTGCCATTCTGACAGGGTTTGTGCTATTTTTAGGGTCTTTTTTACCCCTCAGTGTAACTATGAATTAAAGGCATCGACTCAAGCAAAACTCACTGAGGTCAGCCAAACCCTGAGCACATATAAATCTCCGTACTTTCCTTTTTAACATGGGACATCTAACTACAAAGTAGAGGGTAAAAATAGACCTAGCTTAGTGCTTACAAACACTGCAGAGGGACACAGTTCCAAAACAGGGCCCTTTGTTCACAAGTCAAGAATATATTTCACTTAGCAGGAAAAGTCCTTTTATTTTGAATAAACTTTAAAACAACCTGAAGAAATTATGAAGATTCTAAACCTGTGCCTGTTACTCCTAGTTCTAAAAATGAATGGTCATGTTAGGCTTTTTTCTCTTTTACATTCAGGATATAAGGGGGGAAAAGACAGCACTAGTATTTCTCTCCCCACATGCACCGCTTCAGCTCATCCTGTTCCCACCAAGAATCTTGTATCAATTTGTGTGAATATAGCAAGCCATTAATAAATGCTAGCCTGCTATACACACAGGAGGAACAAGGTGTGGTGTGGGACATGGAAAAAATGATTACAGTTTGTTTCCTATATAAAGTTTGTCTAAGGCTATGTATAGCAAGATCCCCACCCTCTCCAAAGGGTGAGTCCAATTACTAATGTTTGAGATGATATATCAAATTATAAATAAATAAGGATACTATACAGAGTCTAAAAACATAAAACTAGAGTGGTTTGAGCATAGAAGTTTGCAGTGGAACTAAAGAAAAAAAATCATTTTAAAATGTAAATGTAGAACACTATCAATTCTTTTATGTTGAAAAACAAAAAAAAATAGCTAACAATTCCATGATCATAAAAATATCATTTTCTGTAGGCCCAATGCAGACAGTCCAAGAGGATGGATATTTAACATCTGATCCTCCTCACTACAAGACAGCTGCTTTCCTAAATGAGGTTCTTGAACATAGCTATGGAACATTCCTCAAGAGAACAAACTGATGCACACACACACACACACACACACACACACACACACACACGTGGTGTTAATTCTTCCCAACTTTCCTTTGGAAGGTGATTCATCTAAAGTAAGTGCTAAATGAAGCAGTCTCCCCAGCGCCAATATTTCCATTTTTGCAGCCAACGTGAGCTCCTTATGAATATCCCATGGCAGAATATGACCTATGAAAGTGAGATTGCAAAGTGACCCTGTTCCATCCCACGTGGAATTTCAGAGTGTTGCCATCAGACATTCCAGGTAAACCACAGCAGACTCCGGCTCTGTTACTGAACCTACCAGAAGCTCTCTGGAGGTCAGCCGCAGAACAGAGATTTAGTAATTTCTGTCTTCTTCACATGGATTCACACAACCCACTGCATTATTTCCCTAGTAAGCTCTGGAAGAGATACTTTTTCTAGTTGCCTTGACTTATATGTTTATACTTAAATTTTGAATGACTTAAAATATTCCATTTATTATAAAAATGCCACCGAAGCCTGATGCCTTGGAGAAGTGGATTAGAGGCAGCAGGTGGTTATAAGCCTCGAAGCCCAGAAATGTCTACATTTTAAAGATCAGCATTTTTTTTTTGTAGGCTATAAATGGACTTAATTAAAAACTGCATATATCTTGCATGCCTTTTTTAGTCTCTATAAAAATGTTTTATTCTTAAGAATGGTAAAATAAAAATTGTCTCAGACTCAGGAAACAAGTATCTATCCAACACAGTGGGCCAGACAAGCGAACATAACCAAACCAACGATAGAATTATGAGATTTCTCCCAGGGAAGCTTCCGCTGTACAATGTCACGGCAACCTCCTCCTTTGAATGATTGCAGACTTACTGTAACACTTCTTTGATATCCAAAATGATCAGTGAATTTGCTGTTTTGAACATTGAGACATACTGAGGTTCTTGCTGAGAGTAAAGGAAATACAGAATAGGTAGTAAAGAAAGGTAGTTATAAACTAGCTAAGACCATGTGACTAGTTACATAACCAAAGATTATACCTGGCATGAGTATTTCTGTCATGTTTTCTTAAGAAAGTATTTGTGGGGGGCTGGAGAGATGGCTCAGCGGTTAAGAGCACCGTCTGCTCTTCCAGAGGACCCGGGTTTGATTCCCAGCACCCACATGGCAGCTAACAAGTGTCTGTAGTTCCAGTTCCAGGCAAACACCAAGGCAAATAAATAAAATAAATAAATAAAGTTTAAAAAAAAAGAAAGAAAGAAAGTATTTGTACAGATGCTTGTGTTTTCTTTCCTCAATTTATTATTATATAATGATAAATGCATAAGAATAGCACCAAGAAAATTAGTGGTTATCATATGTAGGTTTAAGATACTAAAAGAAAGTCCCTCAAGGAACTGATTCTAAAATTTTTTTAAAATTTATAATACATTTGCAGTTGTTCAAGGGGTAGATATATCATGTTAGGCGTAATTATGACCTGGTTATTGTTTTCATTTAGAAATTAAGCATGATATAGAGATATGATTGTGTGTCAAATTGGCAAGGGGTGGACTTATGATGCCTGTTCTTGGTTGTAAACTTGATACATCTGGAATTAACTAAAACCCAAGTGGTTGGGTACACCTGTGAAGGATTTTTTCTTAATTATGTAATTAAAAGTGGTAAGACTCAGTTTTAATCCAGACCCACCTTTAATCTGGGCCACACCTTCCGATGGCAGCCTGAAAAAGGACATAAAGGAAACTTGTCTTCTTTACCTGCTTGCTCTAGTCTCAGTAGCAAGTCTGTTCTTACACTTGCATTAAAGGCTACACCTTCAGATTTGGGCATATACTGAAGACCAGGTCAGACATCTAGCCTCATGGACTGAACAACTACTGGATTCTTGGATCTTCCATTGGTAGACAGCCATTGTTGGACTAGCTGGACCACAGCCTGTGAGGTAATCTAATAAATCCCATATCTATCTATCTATGTGATATATATATATATATATATATATATACATATATGTTCATTCTACCAGTTCTTTTCTTTAGGGACCCTGACTAATACAAATTTTGGTACTGGTGAGAATGGACTATCTTGGGACTATAGAGTTAGTTTAACAGGCAGGAGCATTACTCCTCTTTAAAAGATTCAGGTTCTATTCCCAACTCTCACATTGTGTGGCTCACAATGATCACCTAAAACTTCAGTTCCAGGGGCTCTGACACACTCTTCTGGGCTCTGAGGACAGTTGCATGCCAAGTGGTACACATAAACTCATGCAGTCACACATACATACACTGAAATAAATTAATAACTCTTTTATAAGAAGGAAACTTCCCACTCTCATCTGGAAGACCTCAATCAGTAAAGCAGCCTTAACTCCCACCCCAAGCAAAGAGATACAAATGGGAACTTTCTAGACACATTCGGGTTCATATTCGGGTTAACTTTGTTGTTTCCAAGGAAACAAGAGCCTGGGTTTGCTTTGCAGAGTAGACCTTCATCTGCATTTTACTCTTTCTAATATCCTAGCATAATATTTTGTTTGAGAGTAGAGTCTCCCTCATTGTGTTTGGTTAGTAATCTAATTTGGCCCAATGCATGATTGTTTCTATTATTCTTAGGCTCATCAAGAGAAGGTCATGCTTCTTTATAAAATATTTCAAATAAAGAAAATATTTGTTCCTTTAATAATAATTCAAATTTTTGAGTATTAGTTTTTAGATATTGAAAGCTTCCAGTGCATCTCAGCTATAGAGCAGAGGGACCTGTGAATTTTTTTTTAAACTTTATTTATTTATTTATTTATTTATTTGCCTTGGTGTTTGCCTAGAACTGGAACTATAGACAGTTGTTAGCTGCCCTGTGGCTGCTGGGAATCGAACCCGGGTCCTCTGGAAGAGCAGAGGGTGCTCTTAACCGCTGAGCCATCTCTCCAGCCCCCGGGACCTGTGAATTTTTAATTCTGTATTGGTTTTTAATCTAAGCAGAAACATTTTGAGAGTGGGGAAACCTGTGTTTTCTGGCTCTGTTGCTGCTAGAGTAACCAAAACTTCCCTGCTTCTACAAATATCACCACAGTAGACGACTCAAGCAAGACTCACCAATGAGACTTTAAAATTCTGTGAATTTCAAACACACAATAAAAGGAGAAAGGTAAGACACAGTGCTCAGGTCTCCCACCCGGTGTAACAGGGTCGCCATATTAAAAGATGGGAAACACGATTACTCAGAGCATGTGCCCAAAGTTGGAAGGCTGCTCCTGACATACCCGTGGGAATAGCCATAATCATATGCAGAGGCTGTCTTCGGGCTGACTTCAGACCCTCGAGAGTACTGGGACGCCCCGAGACTGTAGGTCTGTGCAGCCTGCTGCTGGTAGGCGGCTGATGCTTGACTGAAGGCCTCTGACTCCTGGCGGTGCGCTGCAGAAGAGCGGCTGCTGTAGGCAGTGGAGCCGTGGGTGTAGATGGCCGAGCGCTTCTTTTCCTGTTGGTAGTGGCTCATGGTGGTGCGGAGGTCCTTGTTACGGTAACCGAGATCATAGTGCTGGTGGGACTTCTGATAAAAAGGCAAAGACATCGTGTGCCCTTGAGGGATGGAGGCGACCTGCAAAAATACAATTCTTGATTGAACAAACCCAAAGAACAATTCATCTCAACCAGTGTAGAAAAACGCAGACTGCAATTGTTCTGAGAAGTGAATGGGAAACGCTGTAAATTGCTTAACGGGGTGCTCACAGACCCTTTCCTAGCATGGCCCACATGTGCACCCCTCCACTCTCCCACCCCCACCATTAAGCATTCTTTTCTTTCTCAGACAGCTGAACAAAGTTTCCTCTCTGGCCGTTGTGGTCTTTCTCTCAAACACTCTCTAACGCCTACTTCAAATTTTCTGACATTCCATTCTGATGCATCCTTCATTTAGGAGAATGTGGAATGATGGGAAGTAATGTGGTATTCATTTAAGAAATAACGAGCACCTACTATAAGCCTGAAGCTATCCTAGCACACTACAGGGGTGAAAAAAAAAATCCTCTTCCAACTGTGCTATATAGGACTGAGTACTCTGTAGGAGACTGACAATAGTGAGACTTGATAGCTGTGAGGTGTATTAGAACGCCCTAAGGACCACGGGGTAATGCAGGAGAGGGGGACACAACAGAAGTCTCCTCACTAGAGACTGCTTTCCAGGAGAGAGACATCACACCCCGAGGCTGTCTGCACTGAGGGCTCCAGAATACCCATGCAAAAACACCAGGAAGGAGCAAATGTATCAGTCTCCATGCAGAGCTGAGGACAGCAGGGTTGCAGGGAAAGTACAAATCCTGAGAGAGAGGTGAAGAGCAGGTAAGAGAGAAAGGGCAGAGGGCATAGAGTCCGGGAGGAGATACTGAGGGCTTGGCTCTTTCTCGGAGAGGTCCGGCATCACTAGAAGTCTCTGCATGGACAAGCCCTTGCTCATGTCTGAAGAACATGAAGGAAAGCTAAGAGACCTATTAGAGAGCTATACTGGGCTGAATTATACCCCTTTCCCCAGACTGATGTGTTAAAGTGCCTCTAATCCTTCAGATAAAGACTATATTTGAAAACCGGGTCCTTAAAGGGAAAATTAAACTGAAATGAGCTCATTCAGGTGGGTCTTAGCCCCAGTAGGGTTGGTGTCTCTTAAAAAAAAAAAAAAAAAAAAAAAAAAAAAAAAAAAAAAAAAGACAGTGTTCGACCACTGACAGAGTAACCACCATGTGGAGGAGAGTGTCTAAACACATGACAGAATAACCATCATGTGAATAGCAGTGCTTCAACAAGGACAGAGCAACTGTCATGTGGAGGTCCAGCTACAAGCCATCGGAAGCCTTATCATTGTTTTACCATTATTTTATGAGTCCTGATGTTTTGCCTGTATGCTATGTTTGCATATCATATGTGTGCTTGGCACGTGTGGTGGACAAAAGATGGTATCAGATCCTCTGGGACTGAAGCTACAAATGGCAGTGAGCAGTCATGTAGGTGTTGACCTGGCTCCTCTGGATGAGTAGCCTTATGAGAAAAGAAATGGAAACAACAACAAAAACCCACTTGACCTTGTTGTTCCTAGGCTTCATAACTGTAAGGAAATACACTTCTGTGAGCTGAACCATCTAGTCCATTACACTCGGTTTGCATGGCTCCAGTAGAGAAATGCAATTGTCACTTTCACAGTCCAGGCTAACGATAACAGTGGCAACAGAGAGAGTGTAAGAAATGCTCAGGATCTGCATATGGTTTGGGTACAGCCAATGGCATTCACTGGATGTTCCAAATTAAACCATGAAGGAAAGAGACACATTCCCAAGGCTTTTTGCCTGACTAACTAGAAGACTGAAGATACCATTATCTGAGACAAGCAAGTGAAGAATTATCATCTTGGGATGGAAAAATCAACATACTGGTCAGAGATGCTTTACTTGTGAGGTACCTGCTGCACCCTCCAGTTGATGCTTTAAGTGGGAAGCAGGTCGTATGACTTTAAAATACAGGGTCATAGTGTAGGATGGACATCTAAATCTTGGAGTCAACAGCCTGTATGTGAAACTGAAAACCAAGAGGATTGCTGGGGTGGTGGTGCACACCTGTAATCCCAGCTCTCTGGGGGCAGAGACAGGGGGATGTCTGTAGTTTGAGGCCACGTTGGTCTCTTCAGATCATCTAAAATTGCACAGTGGATCCCTTTCCCAGGCGGCAGGTGAGAATGACTACATACGGAAAAGCCCTAGAGCTAAACGGGGTCTTGTAATCTTTATGAATACCAGTTCTCCCAAATCTTGCAAGCACATCAAAAAAGCAACTTTCAAACTGGGAAAAGGTATTTATTCCATACAAAAATGTGTACATTTCAATTCTTACTATATAAAGAAGAACTGAGCCTCAGTGTGTCAGCTGGCAGCATGAACTTGAGCTGGCAGTTTGAGCTCAGGAGGGGAGGCTTCATGTTGTACTACTTTCCTCTTTACATCTGTCTATCAGTTAATTTTGTGTGGGGTGCATTGTGTCACAGTGTGTACACAGAGGGCAGAGGACAACTTCTTAGCACCAATTCCTCCATCACGTGGGTTCTGGGGATGGCATAGGCTCTGCAACAGGTACTCACGGAGTTCCCATGTTCACTCTTATAGATCGTATTCACCGAAAGGAAGACTATCAGCTATGTGGCAAACTACGGTAAGTCATAATTTTATAGACACCTCCCCCATGCTTTAAAAATACTCTTATGCCTAATATTCTAAAATATCATTTTCAAAAATATGTAAGAAAATTGTTTTCAAGTATAGGTTTCTTCAAACCTTGTTTTGCTTAAAAATTCTCAATGAGGAATGAGTCCTTTTAATTTTTGTCAAATTTAAAACTAAATTTTATTTAAGCTACTTAAAAGTCAAAATGTACTCTCTAGAAAAGAAATCCAAAAATATGCATCTTAGCTCCTATGGAAAATACCAGTCACGAAGAAAAGCTACTAACAAGCTACTCTGCTTCAACCCCTAAATAGACTGCTTTTTCTGTTACTACAGAATTATACTTAGTGAATAATTATTAGATAATGAGTATAGTATAAAGAATTAGAATACATTAACCTAGAATGATGTTAGTGTCATAAAATGTTAGAGAAGTCTCTGTAACAATGCTATCAGAGTGACTTACAAATAGTAAAGACCTTTCTCTGTATTACATTACAAATTAGCACCATTTCCCACATGATTCAAAATGTTATCATTTTCACAAAACAGATTATCTAAATGTCTTGCCCTAATTTTATTTTCCACTCTTTGTTATCTGCCCCAAGTATATTTATTTTATTAATATTTACCATTTAGTACATAGAGGTCATACACAACCAGTAAACAGGGCTTTAAGTCACCAGGATTGACTGACCTTTGGAATGAAGGTACAACCATCTCCTTTTAAGTGAGCCAAGTTGAGCCCAACACACAACAACCAGAATTTGTTAGAAAGAAAGATGGGCTTGTGGTCTTTTGTGCCTCTGAAACCTAAATTTTCTTCCTAAAAATAATTTGAGAGCTTAGGAAGAAATACTAACTCTGTAATTGTAATCTTGCTGATTGCAACTCTTAACACCAGCAGCAAATGCCAAAAGCTGATGAAAATTACTTACAGAAGGTAATAATTTCAGGGTCACAGCGCCAGGTCTGCCACCTCTCTAGTCCAACCATTTTCAAGTCAGAAATAACGCTGCTCTCTGGAGCAAAGTCACTGGATCATGAGCTAGTGGATTTAAAGAGAATTTGTAGCCTTCCTTCTGGCCTAATCTGCACTGAGGGAGATAGGAAAAACATTTCACTACTTCCTGTCCCTCATCCAGTCCAGATTTCAACCAAACTATTGAACTATAACTTGGAGAGAGTTGAGTTGAGTTGAATCTGAGACAATATGATCTTATAAGTCCAGGAATAGCAGCCTCATTTCAAAAGAACATAGTGATATGGCAAAATAGCCACCGGCCGGTCCGGCAGGCACCCTGCTGCCCACTCTCCCTTCCAAGAGCTCCTCTGTCATTTCCCTGCTGAGCTGAGAAGACAGACATAAACTAGAGTGCATTTACTGCCTCTGTGTCACACTTACCAGTCTCTGGGGCAGGGATGACAGGGGGGTGTTCCACTATTGCCGCCAAGGAGCAGGAAGAGAGAATGAAGACCCTAGGTGGCTGAATCCCAGAAAAAGTTAAGGGGCAGGGCTAGAGGCAGGATCTGGGGGCCAGTTCAAAAATAATGCATGTGGTCAGGCAGCAGAATGTCAGGGCCCCACAGACAGCCTTTTATGGCCAAGGAGGCAGATAAATATAGCAGCACATGGGGAGGGTAGTCCCAGACCCAGAGAGACGACAGAGTAAGCTGCACAAGCAGCAGGATCAGGCCTATGGTTCAGTGAGTGCTGCCTGACTAAACCAATAGGGGAGTTTCACTGGTTATAGGGCAGTGTCCAATACCAGCTTTATTGCTATATATTTAAAGGAGCAATGTAACAAGTGGCTTTCGTTTAGAGCTAAAAACAGGTGTAGGAATCTGATCCTCAAATGGACTTCATGGAATTTTACTGCCAAGATATGGCTTTTGTGTGCTGTTGGTAACATATGTAGCACAGAGTTTAAAGACACATCATGGAAGAAACCCGAGGCTGACCAAAAGTACTGCGTGGTGGTGTTTTCACTTCACGATGAACACTCACTGTTCTTCTCTGTTCAGGAAAATTTACAAAATGAATCACGGCTTCCTTTGAGTGCAAATATTTAATTTCTTATTTATTAGCAAAAGCCTCGGGGAAAGGAATTCATGAATTATTGTGTCCTTTCAAACTCAAGAGCGAGATCAGCCTAAATAACAGATTCTTGGTTTCCAACCAATTCTGTGTTTCTTCTATGGTGTAATGAAGAAATAACTCGGCCTGACAGCATAGGTCCCAATCCCAGAATCCACAGGAAAAGAAGTCTGGAGCAATGATGTACATCTGTAAGTCCAGAATGGCATAGACCTGGTAATCACAGAAGTCTTACTGCAAGATGGCAGGCAGAGACAGGAGGATCACCACAGAGCACAGAGCTGGTGGGCCAGCAGACCTGGAATACTCAGCAAAGCCAAACAAAACAAACACTGCAACTGAGAGGAAGAACCACCTCCAGCAAGCTGTTCTCTGATCGTCACACATGCACCCCACTCTCATATACACACACGGTAGGTATATACACTGACAATGAACTGAAAATATGTAACTATAACCTGTAAACTTCAGAAATTGTTTGCTTCAAGAACTTTAGTTAGATTTGCCTCACATAGTGCCAAGACTCTTTTCTTTGTAGATGCAGTTTATTGTGATCACATTGTCTATAAAAAATATTTTAATTCAAGCCGGGCTGTGATGATGCATGCCTTTAATCCAAGCACTTGGGAGGCAGAGGCAGGCAGATCTCTGAGTAAGTTTCAGGACAGCCAGGACTACACAGAGAACCCATCTTGAAAAAAACATAAGTAATAAATAACACTTCAATTCTATAATTCTAGTCCTCTATATTCAAAGAGAGAGGGAAGGAGAGAGAGAATTCTAGCTAGTTTCTTAAGATAATGACTGATTTTAAGGTAGATATACATTTTTCTCTTTAAACTAACTGGAAGAAACTGTTAACACTTTCTGAGTATAAAATAACAAATGATTAAAAGACAAAATACTGTACAAATTGTATTTAGGCCCTGGCATTCTGACAGCTCACTTTGATTTTGCAGCAGGACACAAAGTAATTAGTAGCGGATCATTGCAGATCT
This sequence comes from Sigmodon hispidus, assembly GCA_004025045.1. Taxonomy (NCBI): domain Eukaryota; kingdom Metazoa; phylum Chordata; class Mammalia; order Rodentia; family Cricetidae; genus Sigmodon; species Sigmodon hispidus. The sequence continues at coordinate 21,318 of PVIH01017209.1, forward strand.
AAGCATGAAGGGGGGAAATGAAGGAAGTATATTAAGAAATGAAATGTAAAAGAAAAAAAAAAGAACCAAATTCCACCTAAAATTTAAAAAAAAAAAAAGCTTTTTCCTAGGCTGTCAGTTTTCATTTACAACTAAAACTCATATATTAGCAATATGAAAAAAGAAAGGTCTGCATTTATTCAGTTTAGTCCATAGCATTTGTTGAAAGTCTGGCGATGAGTCACCCAGCACACTGTGGCATAGCACGGCCCATTGCCAACAGTGACAGGACAGGGCCTAGAATTCTTACCAGACACCAAGTTTCACCTAGTTTTTAAATGAACCAGTTCTGAACTAGATCTAGATCTAAAATTAGAGCTATTTATCTAGTAGTGGCAAAATGAAGCCAACAGTCTTCATAGGCCCTGCAGGCAGCAAGTGACCCCAGCAAGTTTCCTCCAAACGACGCAGAAGGGAAGGATTTCTGGGTCAACGGTCCCCAGAAAGGACAAAGCTGTGGTGGTATAGCACTAGCAGGTCAGTGGATCCTGTCCACTGCCGTGTTTCTGAAGTAGACTCTGCTGCCAGTGAGCTCCAACAATTCCACGGTGGTTTTCTGTGGAACGATGCACTCATTTCAAATGTTCATTTCTTTCTATTCTGTCCTGTTGCCTATATTTCCTTCTCTCACTTTTTAAAAAATATTTATTTTTATATTGGTATATATGCCAGTTCACATAAAATAATATATTTTATATATTATTTTATAATATATAAAATATAATATTTTATATTATTTTATGTGAACTGGTGTTTTGCCTGCATGTATAACTGTGTAAGGGTATCAGATCTTGGAATTACAGACAGTTGTGAGCTGCCACGTGGATGCTGGGAATTGAACTCAGGTCCTCCAGAAGAACAGCCAGTGCTCTTAACTGCTGACCCATCTCTCCAGCCCCCTTCTCTCACTTCTTTCCTGCTCTGATCTTTACTTTGCCTGTCCAGAGTAAATTGTTAATTGTTTCTCACTGCTGTGATAAAATGTCTGAGAAAAAAGTAACTTAAGGAAGGCTTTGTCTGGCTCACAGCTTGAGGGTGTGGTCCATCATGGGAGGGAAGGCATGGTGATAGGAGCATGAAGCCATTGGTCATATTATGCTCACATCCAGGAGACACAGATAGACAGACAGACAGACAGACAGACACACACACACACACACACACACACACACACACACACACAGAGAGAGAGAGAGAGAGATTGAGAGAGAGAGAGAGAAAAATGCTGGTGCTCAACTGTCTTTCTCCTTTTCACTCAGTCTGGAACCCCAGGCCATGGGATGCTGCCACTGAGTCTTTGCTGCTCAGTTAAACCCTTCTGGAAACATCCTTAAAGGCACACCCAGAAGTGTGTTTCTATGGTGATTCTAATTCCAACCAAGCTGAAAACCAAGATTAACTATCACACTCATCATGCTTGCTTGAGGAGTGAAGCCCTTGGTTGCTAAGTTGAATCTGGCCTAGGACTGTTGGTTAAGTCAGCAGAGGCTGATAAAATATTTTTGCCCAAGCAGAAAAAGAGTGGGCAGTCAATGACATTAATGGAAACCCTTCCTAATGCAGAGGTGAAAGAGTGGCCTTGGCCTCTGCTGCCACCACCCTAGAGCCAAACCCCACCCTTGACACCTCCTTTCCTAGACTGACTACTACATCTAGGGGTGAATGGGGGCAGAGGGGCGGCATCTCTTTTGTTTGTTTCTTTCCTGTTTAGTTTTTGAGACAGGGTTTCTCTGTGAAGCAGCCCTGGCTGTTCTGGAACTTTGTAAACCAGGCCAGCCTCTGCCTCCCAAATGCTAGAATTAAAGGTGCACACCACCACTGCCTGGCTTGTGGGGCAACATCTTAAATGACAAGCAGGTCCCAAGCCCATCTGAACCTTAACTACCTATAGTAGAGTCTAAGATACATACTCTAATGTGCCCCAAGATAATGAGAAGGTATACTATATTTTAACCTTGATACATGCCCTGCATGGTCTTTAATGGGACATTTTATACAAAATTATTATAAAATCGAATTACTACAAGAATTAATGTAATGGTACCAGTATTTTCTTTATTGTCCTCGTTTGCCTTGGATAATAATTTTTATTGAACTTATCTATCCAAATGATATCTATCCTATCTATGGATAATTTGGCCATCTACGTAGCTGAGGAAATTTCATTTTGGACCTCGGAGAGCACAAGAAGTTTGATGGTATTCAGTTTGGTTGAGTTTCATACAAGACCACTCATCATTTAACTGCTCCCCAATAGTTCCTATGTCTTTTACTGCTTTTGCCTCAAATTTTTTTTAAAAAGATTTATTTATTTATTTAAAGAATGAGTACTCTATCTGTTCCTACAACTTTATGCCAGAAGAAGGTATCAGATTCCCATTATAGATGGTTGTGAGCCACTGTGTGGCTTCTGGAAATTGAACTCAGGATCTCTGGAAGAGCAGCCAGTGCTCCTAACTTCTGAGTCATCTCTCTAGCCTATACTTTCAATGTTTATAGTGCACAGCCTTATTTTTTATAGTGTACAGTTTTATTGTGTTCAGGTAACATATCTGCTCTTCTGAAAGGCACTGGAAATAAAAAGTAAGGACCTCTGAGCAGTAAATCCACCTTCAGATTGTTTTCTTCTTCCTCACCCAAGCAATGAGTATAATGCACAGGAGGCCAGTGAAGAATCATGACCTAGGAAGGACCTTCAAATTAACCTCTAGGTCTATGGCTTCCATGGGCTAGGAAATAGCACCAAGAATAGTGTTTTACTGGCTTGGTGCTCTGTGGTCAACACAAATGGAGTTGTTCTGTGTGAAATGCTGACAAGTTACATAGATGAGAAATTACTTTCATCTGCCATTGCTTCTCTGGGAAAAAAAAAAGAACTGAGGCTAAACCCAGAGGATATTTAACAGATGCTTGGCAATGGGGTACTGACTTCAGTGAGGTTGAGTCTTGCTGGGAAGTTCCACAAGGTTCATACAATCTCTTTTTCTGGGGAAAAGAAAGAAATGAGTAAGTTTTACAGTTTATATAAGTGTTCCCCAGAGAGGCTCCTGACCCCTCCCATTTCTGGCTTCTTGCACTCCTAGCTCCCCTTGCCCCTTTGACACCAACTACCTGCATTTCTCCACTTGCCAATTGTCACACTACCCTCTGATTTCCTCTGTCTCCATGTTCCACTCTGAAACCCACTCTGATGTATGGGACAATGCATAATCTCCTTAATTTAAGGCCAGCTCATTAGCAACTTAAATTTTATCATCTACCTTAATTCTCTTAGCAATGTAACACAACAGACAAAGATTCTAGGAACTGGGGTATGGATATCTTTGAGGGACCATTATTATGTCTACTATTCTTGCTGAGAGCAGTAATACAATTTAAAAAAAAAAAAAGAACTGAATATTGCAGAAGAGGACAAAACTACTAGTGTGACATGAGCAAGAAAATAGAGAAATGGGCTTTTTAGGATCAAGGATCAATTTCCCCTAGTTATCAAGAGAATCTTTGAGCATATGTGTGACAGTACATAAGTGATTTTTTTCTCGGTGGCCTACAAGCAAGATCATCAACTGTGAGTAACAGCAGGGCAGAAGTGACAGAGATGTGAAGAGAATGCACAGAGAATACAGCTCAGTAAGTGCTCACATTGCAAGTATGAAGATTGCAATTTGGATAATAAAGGCGATTTACAAGAAGCCGACAGCCAGTATCAAACTTAATGGAGAAAAACTCAAAGAAATCCCACTAAAATCAGGAACTAGACAAGGATGTCCTCTCTCCCCTTATCTATTCAATATAGTTCTCAAAGTTTTAGCTAAAGCAATAAGGGAAAAGAGATTAAGGGGATACAAATTAGAAAAGAAGAAGTGAAGCTATCTCTATTTGCAGATGATATGATTGTATACATAAGTGACCTACAAAATTCTTCCAAGGTACTGCTACAGCTGATAAACACCTTCAGCAATGTAGCAGGATACAAGATTAACACAAAAAATCAGTAGCCCTTCTATACACTAAAGACAGAAGAGCTGAGAAAGAAATAAGGGAAACATTGCCCTTCATAATAGCTGCAAATAGTATTAAATACCTTGAAGTAACTATAGCCAAATAAGTAACAGACCTATTTGACAAAAATTTTAAATCACTGAAGAAAGAAATTGAAGAGGATATCAGAAAATGCAAAGCTCTTCCATGTTCCTGGATCGGTAGGATCAACATAGTAAAAATGGCAATTCTACCAAAGGCAATCTACAGATTCAATGCACTGCCCATCAAAATCCCACCACAAA